>ML097436.1:4753-80041 GCA_003697995.1 Taxidea taxus jeffersonii
AATTTTTTTCAGTGTTCCAAAATTCATTGTTCATGCACCACACCCGAGGCTCTATGCAGTCGGTGCCCTCCTTAATACCCGCCACCAGGCTCACCCAACCCCCCACCGCTCTCCCCTCCAAAACCCTCAGTTTGTTTCTGAGTCCACAGTTTCTCATGGTTCGTCTCCCCCTCCAATTTTCCCCAACTCACTTCTCCTCTCCTTCTCCCCATGCCCTCCCTGTTATTCCTTATGCTCCACATGAAGGCGTTTTTATATTTTTAAATATTGTAACAAAACAAAACAAAAACAAAGAATATGAGGCATAGATGGCATATGGCTCTCAAAGCCTAAAACTATTTACTCTGTGGTTCTTTACATTGAGAAGTTCCTGTACTGTCTTCCAAACCCCTTTACTGGAGCAATTTCCAGAAGTGAATACCGTTAAGTCACGTGGAAGACAGCAGTTCTCGACCAGGGGTAGTTTTGCTCCCCAGGGAACACTTAACAACAGTTGGACACATTTTTCACTGTCACGATTGGTGGGGGGGCTGCTGTGGGCATCTGGTGGGTGAAGGTCAGGGATGCCGTTAAACATTCCGCACGCATAGCAGAGAATTATCCGGCCCTTGAAGGGGGCCTCCGTGTTTCTCTGGCTTTGTTAGGGTTTAAATTTTTTCTGCTGCACAGATTACGTCAAATGAAAAACTGCCAAAAAGAGAAGTTCATGTCTTACAGAACTTCGGCTAGAGACAAATACTAGGACCTCCTGAGATGCTTTCAGGAGCAGTTGGGCAGAGATCAGATTCTCCAGTGTAATCTTCCCCAAGATGCTATTTTCTTTCTCTCCCTCACACCTCTGTTCTTTATAGTCTAAAGCCAAGAGCCGCCTGAATGGCAAAGCTGCTCCATTGACACTGGCCTTGAGACCTGTCTGAGTGGCTGTGGCTGGCAGGCCAGATGGGCGAACTGTAACATCCTAGTCATCCCAGTGCACTAGGCGGGGCTCCTCCTGACTGCGTTTAAGGCCGCACCCCCACCCCAGGGAGCGGTGACCTCCTGAAGAGGCAGGAAGCAGTGCTTTGTTGCCTGATCCAAGTGCTTGGCTTTTCGGAACACAAAATGAGAAAAGAGCGAGCTTACATCCAAGGAACAGTGGACCAAAGGCCCCTGGGTTTGGAGGCCACCTTAAAGGTCACCTCTGCCAATGCTGACACTGGAATCTGCTCTTAGCATCTCAAGGTGCTTTTTCTGGTGACAGGTGCCATGGCCACTGGAGCACTCGGTGAGCTCTGTGAGTGGCAGGTACTCTGAGAAAAGATGGGAGTCTGAGCCTGAAGGGGCAGCATGTGTGGAGCTCCTGGGCCAGCCACATGCCTTTTGCCCTTTATTTGGGCACTAGGGGAAAATTAGGAAGAGACAGATGACTCTTCACTCTCCTTCCTCTCACAGGAGGTGCATCCCAGTGATCCAAGCACGGTATCCTTCTAGGGCTATCTGCCTTCTAAACACATTTCCATGGTGTCAGTAGTAGCCTTGAATGCTCGCCCGGCTTGTCTCCTTTAGATTTGGGGAGCAATCTCTTACCTCCCCAGGCAGATGAGCACTGGGCGCAAATTTGGGTAAACCGTTCATTCACACTGAAATGTACAAATAAAGCTGTAGCGGGAGAGGAAGCCCACCTTTTTGATGCCACATAGTATTTTGATAGTTGTCCTATTAGAGTGAGAGAAGCATGATCCTAAAAAATTCACACAAAAACGGAACCTCTCAGGAGTCACCAGACTTAGAAACCTCGCAGAAAGAACAGCTGAGCCTTTAAGAGGTGACTCCTTCCGCTAAGAGAAGGAGAAGGAAGCTAAAAGCTGTCTGTTTCCTGCCCGGGAGGGCACAGCATCCCCTCCTCCCCCTGCACGGGAGCCAGGAAGGCACAAGGGACCAGGGAATGTGATCAACTCTGACTTTGTGAGATGCGCCATCTGGTACCTGACTTTGGGGCTCAGTGTGAGCCCCAAGTGATACTTGAGATAGGCTCGAAGCAGCCCTTTGAAGTCAGCTGCTCAGTGGCACATCTCAGCAAGCAGGCCTGTCTGCCGTGCTGCCTGTGCCGCTGCCACAGGCCCGGAAGGCCGCAGAACTTCCGAGGACTCCTGCCAGACTGATTTAATGACCAGCAGGGGAGGTGAGTAATCTCTAACCTTTAGAAGATGAAAAAAAGGGAAATCAACACCAGTTGTTATTTCATACGTGAAGCCCTGAATAATATGTTGTGCCTTCAACTTCAGAATTCATATTTTGAACAAAAGGATGCAATGAGGGATGAGGGAAGCTATTTTTATCTTCTTGCTCTCTAAGAAATCCTCCTGAGAATATTGTTTCTGGTATTTTGAAAGATCCCCATTGTTAGGTCTTACACTTTAAGTTTGACTTGTGGGTTCCAAGTACAGTCGAGAAGGAGGATTTTCATGCAAGCAGATAGCTTGGGAGGTGATATCCAAAAATCCCAGTAAGAAAGTGGGGACACGAAACAGGGAGTGGCGGGCAGCCAGTCAGGGGAGCCAGGGGTCCACTGTGGGCACCTGGGGCTCGGTGTGGCTGGGGATGCCTGAAACACGTCCAAGTGACCCCACCGGTGGGTGAAGACACCAGATATTTATTCCCCAATCCTCTAGCCACCATCAGTCGGTCCAGCTGCATCTGGGGACACTAACTGAGCCCGACAGTTCCAGATGCTGTATGTGCCCCCTGGTATCAGAATTCTCCTTGTTGCTTTATGAAAGCCTCAGGCAAAGAGCTGCAGGTGTTCACAGTAAGAGGACTTGGCATGCAGAGGGAAGGGGGAGCTGAAAGCGTGCAAGTGGGGCCCTGACAGCGGCTGTCTGCCCCAAGGGTCTTAGCCCATCTAGGGTTACACGTCTCGGAGCTCAGGGCTCCCATTCCTAGGCCATGCTCATCCCTTCACTCAACAAAATGGCCATGACCACATCTCCATGAAGCTACAGGCAAGAATGATCCAGCAGAGCTGTTCCATTATTCTCGAATCTGAAAACCCATTTTCATTTTCAGTTCTGCCACTGGATGGTGGTAAAGATGATTCCCAACAGGGCTTGGACACCACCAGGACTGGGGGTTTTCTATGCCAGACCCCCAGGAGTGAGTGGCCCAGATCCAGCCGCTTTTCATGACTACAAGAGAAGTCCACAGGCTTCTTCTCAGAGCTCCATCTCTACATGTGGACGCTAGTTGCTCTCCTCCCTAGAAATGCATTCACTCCTTACTTTGGGTCCAACTCGCATGCTTCCTACTTTGTGAGGCCTTCCCACATTCATGGCTCTTTCCCTCCCTTAAATCTATCTGGCTTTCAGTCATGTCCACATTCCTTAATGCTTAACTATACGTTATTACATAATCTGCTGCATTGTCACCTGATACTCTCTCTTACTTAAATAAGATCATAAGCTCATCAAGGGCAGGAATAATGTCTCCTATTCCCAAATTTCTCCTAGAACCTAGTGTAATGTGGAGTATGCAGCAGGTAGTTAATAAAATATTGCTTGTTGATGGTTTATAGGATGGAAAATGTGCTCTCCCTTCCATGTTGATTTATTTTGGTCTCACCAGAACTGCTAATTTCTCAGCATTGAAAGTGAAATTCCTTTGCCCATTTTTCCATGGGCACCACAACTTTGCCAAATACCACAGCTGTGCCAAATCCTAATTGTCTCAAGGGAAAAAATGCATCTCTGCTATAGCATCATTATTATAAGTACTCAAAAAAAAATCTTTGTGACATTCAATACCTTACTTTTGTAAGGTTTGCATCATTACCAAGATTTTTTTTTGTGTATTTGGTTTGGTATCTAGGCCAGTGGTCATACTGAGTAAAAGATGAATGGCTCTTGGACTCTTTAAGAGGTCAGTCACCTGGACACCTTGGGAAAACACAAATTCCGCTTCAGCCTGGAGTGGGACCCGCAATTCTGGATTTCTAACAAGCTCTCAGGTGATGCTGCTGGGCAGTAGAGCGCAGGCTGAGTAACAAGTCTCAGACTTAGTCCTTGTGAAAAGAACACTGGATTTAGAGTCAGGGAAGCCAAGCTCAAGTCCCAATTTCCCTAACTCCGTGACTTTGAATAAGCTGCTGACCCTCCCTGAGAAGGAGGCTCCTCATTCGCAGTAGAGTCCTCTGCACCCACTCATGGTAAGGACACACTGAGATAAGGTATATGACGGCACTGTGTAACTACAGCCTTCTGGAGGCTATGTTATCATTATGGCTCTTGGCCTTGAAAATGTCTGTTATTCCTTCCTAAGTGCCAACTCCTGCAGAGCCATCGTCGTCCATTGAGTAAATAACACATGTAAACACTTTTTTTCCTTTGATCCAGCAGGCCATAATGGGTGAGTAATCTCCATTCTTAATATTCAGATCAGCAGTTTGTTGGTTTTTAATGACTACATCTGAGTCGTAAAAGACGACTGGATTCATCCTACTGCTGAATACGCAGCTCCTAAGTTCTTGGGCAGGCAGAGCTGTCAGTGGGGACGGGTGGATTGCATTTTGCCCCCTTGAGGTGCTTCCTTGGGGTTCAGAACCTCATCTTCACACTTGACAGGACTTCACACGCAAAGGAAGCCTTCACTTCCTACCCAGGGAAATGTCTTTGGAATTAAAAGCTCTGGGAGGCTATAGGCTCCCCCTTCAAGGTTCCCTTCACCACTCCTCACAGCATGCCAGACAGGGATTCTCCAGCTGTCTAGGTGAGACAGTTGATAACTCTCCTCTCTCACTTAATTTACATGACTACAGTGTTTCCCTGAGAAATCTTGCCCCCATAAGTAGATCTGCAAGCACTTCAAAGGGAAAGGTGTCCTCAGAATTGCCAGAGATCAGGAGAACCAGGCAAAGTGATAATTGTAAAGCCCTTTGAAACTGTGAAATGTAAAATTTTGCTGACTAGGGTTTTTAATCATTTAGGTCAGTGCGTTTCCCCACCTTCCCCTTTCTAAAATTTCTTTTATGGGATTATAAAAGAAATCTATAATTATTTAGGATCAAAATCAAATCCACCAAAGAAAATTCCCTTGCCTACCTGGTTCTCTATGCCTAAACTCTTCAAATGGAACTAACCTCAGTGTAAGTGAGGATTAGTACTTCTTCTCAAATTTGAATATGCTTTCTAATTCCCTGGGAATTTTATTAACATGCATATTCTGATGCAGTGTCCATCAGAGACAGCAGGCCTAAGATCCTACACTTCTGACAAGCTCCCAGGGCTGCTGCTCCTGGTTTGAGAACCATGCTTAGTGGATCCAAGGAATCTTTGTGTATCATGACTAATTACTCAGTGCCATTTATTTATTTATTTTTTAGATTTTATTTATTTATGACAGAGAGATAACGAGAAAGGGAACACAAGCAGGGGAAGCAGCAGGCAGAGGGAGAAGCAGGCTTGCCGCTGAGCAGGGAGCCTGATATGGGGCTTGACCCCAGGATGCTGGGATCATGACTTGAGCTGAAGGCAGATGCTTGATGACTGAGCCACCCAGGCGTTCCACTCAGTGCCATTTAACTGCCTCCATATTCTAAGGGAGGGGCTCTCCAGCTTGAGCAGGTATACCCTGGAGGGTCTGTCCCAACACAGATTCTGGGCTCACCTGAGTTTCTGGTTCTCTAGGTCTGAGCAAGGGCATGATAATTTGCATTCCTAACAGTTTCCCAAGGTGATGCTATTCCCGTTGGTTCAGGGAACATACTCCAAGAGCCAATTCTATAAAGTTGCTTATTAATTAGCTGCCACATCTAATTCCAAAAACACAGTCTCCTTGTCTGTAGAACCCAGCCCACAGGTATAAGCAGGTGCAAGATGTATTTGCTCGGCAGTTAATTCTGAATGATGCTGCAACGGCTATTGTGTAAAGGCTACTTTGTAAGTGGGAACCTCTTAAGTTTGCAATTTAAGGCAAGTGTATTGGACAGAGAGGCCTGCTCTGCTGCCTTTCTGCAGGGGCTGGAGTCTGGGGGAAAAGGGCTGAGAATAAGAAAGGACAGTGTGAGATGGAGCGGGGGGTGGGGGAGGACACATAAGCCCCCTACCCACACATATGCTGTAGATCTTACTGCTATCATCAACCATGTGATTGCCCAAGTTTCCTTTTTCCAGAGACTTCCCACACAGGGTCACCTGCCATTTGCTTTTGCAGAAACTTTCTTTTACATCAAACCAGAAGGCACAGTGGGTACAAATAGGAGCTGTATGTTGCATTTCTGAGGCAAGGACCCAGCTCTGTGGTTGCCAGAGGCGAGGTATCCGCCGGGAGGCCCCTGATAGCTACTGTTCAGTTTCAGCTACTGTCTGATGTCAGTGCTATTAAAGAGAGTTAAAGTAGAGCTGGAGTGAAGTTCAGTAAGTACTGGTTTGGGCATAGTAGAATAAGAACTTCAGAGCCCCCAAGTTCCACGTTTGAGGCTGCGAACCATTAACATGTCCTTGCTCAAAGTCACTTAACCTCTCTTCAGATTCTGCTTCAACATGTTAAGAGTTTGCAAGTTGTCACTCCCATCTTTACACTAAGAAAAAACATAGACAACCTGAAAATCAGTGACTTCTCTTGGACACAACAGAGAACAGGGAAACTGTCTTCTCAAAATCTGTAGAGGCAGGCACATCCATACAGACATAGTCACAATCTGCTTACCTGAAGCAGAAGGCTCCAGTATAAACACTTAAATGGTATTCTGATAAATTGATGGAGCCTAAGTATGAACTAGCATGAAAGTGAGAGACTCCGGGGAGATGCAGTCACTGTCTTTATAGGGAGAAGAATCAGGAGGCTCATATTTTCTTGGGCCTCATCTCCAGAAGGCCCACCAGATTCCCAAGGTGAAGATCTGGCAGGGAGAGGTAGAAGAGTAATCACTGTGAAATCCACCTGATCTTCCCTATAATAAAGGCCTGCTCTGTAAAGAAGAGGATTTTGCTAGAGCACAATTCTGAAATTTTGTCCTAGGTTCCTTCCCACTGAA
This sequence comes from Taxidea taxus jeffersonii, assembly GCA_003697995.1. Classification (NCBI taxonomy): domain Eukaryota; kingdom Metazoa; phylum Chordata; class Mammalia; order Carnivora; family Mustelidae; genus Taxidea; species Taxidea taxus. Next base: position 11,760 of record ML097436.1, read on the forward strand.
GCCCCCTTCAGCCTTTCTGTCTCACCTAAGTGGGGGAAAAAAGAGTCCATATGTGTCAGGTTTGCAGGGAAATAGACTAGAAGTGCTACATCCAGGGAAGGAAACAGAGGACGAAGTTGGGGGGTGGGTACTATACCACTGAAGAAATATTTGTGAAAGTCATGCCCAAAACACAGGCCCATTAAAGACTGATATTACATCAGGAGATTATTATACAGCATTTCCCCTCCCTAATCTTACCACCATATCAACAAGTTTCCAGTATAATAATAGATTACAGCTGCAAGACATAAACTCTCTTGAGAGTACTTAGGGAAGTCCAAAGTCAACAGTATAAACAAAAACAATGACAATTGAGGAATTTGAAACTTCTGGTACATATAGCCACAATAAACATTAAATACATCCTGATTCCTAGAGTAATGTTAAGTCCTCACTGTAAAGGCCTGTTTACCTCCATTAGTATTAATTGATAAAACATGAACAATTTGGAAAAGAAAACTACAAGGATGCCAAAAGAAAAAAATATAGTCTAAAGAGACAAAGGAAACACTGGTACCATACTCAGATATGACACAAATGTTAGAATTATCAGATAGGAAATTTAAAATAACTATGATATGTTATGGGCTTTAATGGAAAAAGCAGACATTAAGAACAAATAGATGGTGTAAGGAGACAGATGGAAACCCTCAGGATGAATCAAAAGGAAATGCTAGAAATTGAAACTGTAGCAGGAATAAAGAATGGTTCTGATAGACTCATCAGTAGACTCAACACAGCCAAGGAAGGAATCAGTGAGCTTGAGTACAAGGTAACAGAAACTTCGCAAACTGAAGGACAGAGATACAAGAGTGAAAACGCCCCAGAACATAAAAGAATTGTAGCATAATATCAAAAGTTATAATACATGAACAATTAGAATGTCAATAGGAGAAGAGAGAACACAGGCAAAAAAGTATTTGAAGTATTAATGGCAAAGAACTCTCCAAAATTAATGGATACAAGATTACAGGTCCAGGTAGCTCAGAGAACCCTAAGGATAAATACCCATAAAGCCACAATTAGGCGTATCATATTCAAACAAGAAAAAAAAAAAAAACAAGGAGGAAATCTTGAAAGAAGCCTGGTGTGGGGGGGCAAGGGAGGGAACACTGTGCATATAGCATAACAAGGATAAAAATTATAGTAGACATCTCATCAGAAACCACACAAGTAGGAAGACAGTGGAATGAAATATTTATAAAGAGTTGAAAGAAAAAAAAATCTAACCAACCTAAAATTCTATATCCAGCAAAACTATTCTTCAAAGAGCAGGAGATACAAAAAATTTCTCAAACAAAACCTGAAAGAATTCTGCAGGCAGACCTGTCCTGCCTGTTCTTCAGGCAGAAGAAAAATTATATGGGTCAAAAACTCATATCTTGGGGCGCCTGGGTAGCTCAGTGGGTTAAAGCCTCTGCCTTCGGCTCAGGTCATGATCTCAGGGTCCTGGGATCGAGCCACACTTTGGGCTCTCTGCTCAGTGGGGAGCCTGTCCCCCCACCCCGCCTGCCTCTCTGCCTACTTGTGATTTCTGTCTGTCAAATAAATAAATAAAATCTAAAAACTCATATCTACAAAAGAAGAGTGTTAGAGAAGGAATAAAAGGTGAAATAAAGTCTTTTAAGTTCTTAATCTAAATAATTTAAGTTCTTAATCTTCTTCTTAATCTAAAAGGTAACTGTCTAAAGCAATAATAGTAACAATGTATTATGTGAATATAACATATAGATTAAGTAGAATGAATGTCAGCCATGTCACCATGGACAGGAGGGAGGAATTGGAAATACTCTATTATAACCCAACTCTATTATAACTACACCTTAAGCATTACAGTATTATTTGAAGATGAACTTAGATTAGATATAAATATATATTGTAAGTACTACAGCAACCACTAAATTTTTTTAAAAGAGGTAAAATTGATATACCAAGGGAAGAGATAATGTGGAATAACTTAAAATTCTTAATTAAAACCAGATGAGGCAGAAAAAGAAGGGGGAAAAAGAAACAAAGAACAAATGCAACAAATAGAGAATAGCTACAACTATGGTAGATATTAACCCAAGTGAATCAGTAGTTACTTTAAATGTGAATGGTGTTAAATATGCCAATTAAAAGACAGTGACTCAGAGGATACCAAGAAAAAACAAGACCCAACTCTATCTTGTCTATAAGAAACCCACTTTAAATATAAAGACTGAGACAGGTTAAGAATAAATGGATAGAGGAAACTATACCATGTTAACACTATCAAAACAAAGCTGGAATAACTATATTACCTACAGATGTGACTGACTTTGGAACAAGGAAAATTATTAGGAATAAAGAGGGCATTACATTAAAGATAAATGGATCAATCCTCCAAGACATTAAATCCTAAACATGTATGCATCTAACAACGGGGCATTAAAATACATGAGGCAAGAAAATGACAGAATTGAAAGGAGAAAAAGATCCACTGTTATAGTTGGAGCCTTCAACATTCCTCTGTCAGTAACTGACAGGGCAAGCAGGCAAAAAATCAGTAAGTATACAGATGACTTGGACAGAAGGAAGTGGCAGGATGTTTAATAATCTGGGGAGAGTCATGACTCAATTTTTATAAGGACAGCTCTTACAGACGTATAGGGGTTAAGTGGGAGAAGCAAGATGTTGGAGATAAGGAGACCCCCTCCTCCACCCAGAGAACTTTCACTTCATGTCTATAAGCAAGAGTTTTGAGTAGGATCACTATAGGAGAAAAAAGGACCTAGACTAGACCACCATTATCCAAAATGTGTTTCAGGAAATTTTCCTTTGATGTAGCAAAAACAACAACAACAATGACAACAACTGGATTCTGTGACAAAATAACATTAGGAAACAATGTTTATGGTATCTCCATATCAGATCCTCCATACTGAATGCAAATTAGCATATCAAATGCTTTCAGAGGAAATCTATTTAACTCTGTCCAGCTCAACATTTCTCAAGTTTATTTGGTCATGGGTACTTTTTACTTTTTTGGTGACCATTACTAACATCCCAAGGAACTAATATGCTTCAAAACACATTGAAAACACTGTCCCTAAAATAGGGAGGTGGAATTAATAGGACTTGATGTTCACTGGATGTGTGAGTAAACAAAGGGGAAAAGTTGACACTGGCCTAGAGGTTTCCCACCTGGGTAGGTAGAAAGAGTATTCTGTTAACTATAACAGGAAGCAGGTGGGAGAAAAATCTGGAGGAAAAGATTCTGCTGTTGGATATATACCAGTTGAAAGAGTGCCATAATATGGATTTGCAAATCTTTAGGAGGCAGCTGGAAATTCAGATCTGGAGTCTAGAAGAGAGGTGAGGTATTGATGTGAACCCGTGACTGGACAGCATAAAGGTGACATGCCAAACCATGGCCGTGGGATTCATTGCCTAAGAAGAGTGCATTTGAATGTGAAAAAATCAGAACTGCCAGAGATCTAAAAAGTAGGCAGAGGTAGAGGAGTCAGACAGACGCTGGAAACCCAGGTTAAGAGGTAGGAAGAGAGAAGAAAGTCATGTCACGAAATTCCTCGTGGCAGAGGGGTAGGGTTCAGGTCAAACCACCCGTAGTTACTGAGCACCTTTGTTTGCCAGGCATATGGTAGAGGATGCAGCAGTGAAGAAAGCACACCCACGCTTTAATTCAAAGGATTCCCTTTGAAAAGGTCAAGATGCTTAATCATTTAGATATTTTTAAAGTATTACTTTGACCCCACATTATTGCCTGTCAGTGTCTGCTAGGAGTTTAGGAAAGTGAGGACTGAAAAGTAGCCATTGGATGTACATGCTTAGAAGTCATTGTTGAGTTTTGGTTGAGTGCTGGGATAGAGTCTAGTCTGGAGTGGTTTGAGAAGTGAGTGGGAGGTGAGGAAATGAAGTTAGCAAGCATGAATCACTCTCTGAAGTGTAGCTGGAGACAGAAAATGTAAAGAGCCTCTTACAGAAGGGGAGATGTGGCAGAAGCTAGAAGTGATGTGGGGTCACCGAGGCCTTTTTTCTTTTTTAACATGAGGGAGACATGAGTGTATTTCAGAGGTCATGGGAAGGAACTAGTAGAAACAGAGGACATATTAGAGGAGATTAACAAGACCAGGAAGAGGAAAGGAAAGCCAGAATCCAGTGGAAGATACGGATCTTAGAAGGAGGGTCATGGCCTTGATTTCCACAGGATGAGAGGACAGAAACAGATGGATGTGGTGTCAGCAAGTTGAAGATAACACCTAAGTGATGGCTTGGGTTTTCTCAGCAAGACATAAAACAAGGTCGTTAGTGGAAAATGCATCTTGTCAAGCGCTAAGGAAAGGGAGTATTTGTCTAATATCTATAGGCTTGGAAGCCAGTTGACAAGGCAATGAGGTAGTAACAGGTAGTAAATTGGAAGCCATCTCTTGAGCAGAATTTGGGTTTGAAAACCAAGAGTTTTACCTTCCCTTTTGTCTCAAGATGGGCAAAAAGTATAGAGAAGAAACTGAAGTGCAAGGCAAGTTAAGAAAAGTTATGTAGAAAGAAGGAATTCTTTTTTTAAGATTTTTATTTATTTGAGAGAGAGAGAAAGATTGAGAGAATGAGTGGGAGGAGGAGCAGAGGGAGAAGCAGACTCCCTGCAGAGCAGGGGGCCCAATTCGAGACTCTGTCCCAGGACCCTGAGATCACGACCTGAGCCAAAGGCATATGCTTAACCGACTGAGCTACCCAGGTGCCTTAAAGAAGGATTTCTTAACTCTAAAAGTTAGTTGGTATTTGGATGACTCATCAGAGAAGACTGACATGACCTAGAATGGTTCAGAGGTTGGAGCTGTGACCTCCAAGTGTGACAGAGTCTTCAAATTCCATCACATACCTAAGTGGTTCTCAGCCCTGACTACATGGTAGAATCACTGGAGGGATTCATATATACCAGGCCTCGGTCTCACTCCCATAGATTCTCATTCTATGTGTCTGGGAACAGGGCGGCCTCCTCCACATCCAGACTGGCAGCAACAGCAGCGACATCCCCAGGACCGTGTGAGAATGGCAGAATCCCAGGTTCCACCCAGACCTACTAGATCAGGGTCTGCATTTTTACAGGATCCCCAGATGATTTGTGTACACATGAAAATCTGATACATGCCAGACTAAAGCACAGTCTAGAGTGGGGCCAGACATGAGTACTTTTTTAAAGGTCCCTGGGAACTTCTGTGCAACCACAGTTGAGAACCACTGCTACACAGAAAAAGAGATACTTTTAAAGCTGTATTTAGCCCATGTGATAAAATGTCAGAGCATTCAATGTGCAAGCCCACCCATACAAACCTGGAGAGATCCAAATAAGACCCGTATTTAATAGCATTGTAGCAAAGTCAGTTTCATGGTTTTGATCATGTGCTTTTGTTATATAAGAAGTTATCACTGGGGGAAGCTGGGTGATGGATACACGGGAACTCTGGTGTATACTGACATCTTCTTGTGAGTCTTAAATTATTTTAAAATAAAAAGTTAAGAAGAAAGCATTTTAAGCAAAGAGAGAGCCTGCCTGGGATAAGGAACAGCTGTTCTCCATCATCATCTAAGAAATAAACAGCATCCTTCATTCATTCGGAAGGGAGCCATTGGAGGATTTAAAGCAGAGGGATGACAGGTTTGAATTTGTGTTTTGGAAAAATAAATCTGGTGGCAGTTTGGAGGACTGACTAAAAGCATAATAAAAAAAAAATCAGTTAGGAAGCGGTGTCTGTCGTCCAGATAGATTATCAGGGCCAGAACCAAATCAGGAGCAAAGGAAATGGAACGCAAGAGGATGGATTTGTGAGATTTGGGAGGTGAAATCAACAGGATTTGTTGAATGACTCAAAGACTACCAATGCTGGCTGTGTGTATAGGCCCCCAGGAAGCTTTTTACAATACAGATGCCTGAGCCCTCGCCAAGAGATTCGGATTCCAAGGGGTGAGGCTGGGCCCAGGCAGCTGAGTTTGTAGCGTTCCACAGGTGGTCCAAATGAGCAGGGTTGAGAGCAGCTGGCTCCGGCTGAGGAGGCGGGAAGTGCAGGGTAAACCTCACAGGTTTTCAATCCAGTCCTGCCGCTAACCAGCAGAGGAGGAGGAGGAGGCAGCAAAGAGACAGCCAGGATAAATTAGGGAGGTAGCCCTTCCTCTTCCACTTGTTTTATGTTGAGTAAAATTGTAAAACTTGGGAGTTAAAATCCATAATCCTTGCAATCTAGCTCTCTTCTCCTGCCTTACCTAAACAAATCTATTTTTAACTGAAAATAAAACCTTAGTTCAGTTGTTTCTGTCATCTAAACATCACCTCAGCTTATTAAAAACAACTTTCTGTTAACCCCAAATGTTGAAACACTTATACAAAGAAATCTTCAGGAGGCTGGGCTAAATGCTTTGGGAAAGAGGGGAAATTCCTTGTTTTTACTGCTCCTCGTCCCCCTGCAGACTCTGGAAAGCCCCTCCCAACCTCTCTCCTAAATCCATCCAGAGATCTTCCTCCACTCAAGTCTTTCATGTTGGATGGGTTGGTTTTTGCTCCTTCAAGGCTGTGTTTTGGAATCCATCCAAACCCTGCAACAGGTGCAGAGTGTGGTGTTGGTCCCGCTCTCCTGGGGGCCGCAGGTCCACTGAGCCTCTGAAGTCAGCACTCTCGGCTACTAAACCCCCAGATTGCATGGAAGGTTTTCTGGGAGCATGCACCAAGCTTTCAGAGCTGCAAGTGGGAAGCAGCTGAAGGCTAACGGACTGTCTTTTACAGGGTGATCTGCCAAAGCCACCAGTCTCTGCTCATTATAACAATCTGGGGTTTCCCTACTGAAAGTTGCTTGCTGCCTATTGGGAGCTGTCTTTATAAAGTTGTGTGCACAGCGCCATGAAATGCTCCCATTTCAAAATGGTCTTCTCTTTAGCATCTCAGTTCCCCCCCTTTTCTTTGCCCATTTTTTAACTTAAAAAGAGAAGTTACAAAACCCGCTCGTAACCATTATAAAGGCACAGAAGCACATCGCAGAGTTTAACTATTCTTTTAAATCGTTAATATGAAAAAAATGTTAAGGTACAGGGATACTTCTGTGTCCTTCTAGTCCATCTCAGCTTTCTACTAGCTTTGTTATTTACGAGGTAACAGAGTAACACCTAAGCCCATCCATTTCTTAAATGAATCTAAACCTAGTTTGCAATCTGCAGGCTTGTTTATATTGATTCTGATAAAACTACTAAAGCTTGGGAAAAGAGTGGAAATGATAGACTGAGAGTTTAAAAAGCTCTTTATTCCTAACTCTAATGTCTTGTTCTTTAAGGAGCTGCATGTATTAATATCCGCCTGTGTATTCCCCTGAGGGCTGGGCTGGAAAAGCATTACTGTGCTATTTCGTTTTCTGTGTAAATTGCCGCATCTTTACCATTCCACATACAAGGACGTATACTCATTGTACCCAGCATCTTTTCCAACCTGTTCGTTTCCCCTTATGTGTTTGCCTCTTTGTTTTGCTTTCTCCCCACCCCACCCCCAAGTCTTGGCGAGCTAGCTCAGTCCAGTCAGAGTATTTAAGCAGGTTTCAGGACACAGACGTGGCACCTGTTTAATGCCTGCCAGTGACGGCAAGGTGACGGAATGAGAGTTCGCTGGCTTGTCCAGAATGTCTCTGCCTTGGGTACGGTGTGCCTGCACGGTGCTGGGAGGAGGGACATGACAAAGAATAAGGCTCGAAGAGCTGAAAGAAGATGTCCTTATGTGGCAAGTGATGACAGATGTGTCACCATGCAGAGGACCAGGGAGGACCTCATCTGCTTTTCCCGGGCAGACTTCCTGGAGGAGGTAATGCGTGAGTCAGGCCCATCACTCCTCCCAGTCCTAACAACTGGAAGGGAGGGCTGGGGACGGGGACTTGACTGCTCACTCGGCAGCCCTTTCCAAGGCAGCCCACTTCTTACAGCTGCTGGGCTACAGCCATTGCTCCCTCAAATAGAGGACGGGGCTCTGAAAGGTTCACTGCAAATCCTCCCTGCCTCACATCAAATAAGGCACGGCAGAACGTCGTGACAGCAAACTTTGCCGTCACCCCCCCCCCCCCCCCCCGCCGCGCCAAAAAGACACCTTCTGCTTCTCACAAAGAATGAAACCCTCACGTCAAGAAATAGGCAGTTGCTGTATAACGAGAACACCACTAGTCAGGCAGGAAGAATATGGGATTTCCAGGCATTAAATGAAAACTATCACGTGTTTCATGAATAGCAACCCAGGGGCAAAAGTGCCAGCTGCTCTTTCTGACTGAGGCAGGGAGACGTTCCACCATTTACTAAGAACCCGTGATGTGCTCTTCTGCCAGGCGCTCTCTCTCCATTGTCTCACTCAGAACTCACTGACTCTTCTAGATAGTAATGCCATTTTGATGATGAGGAAACAGGCTCAAGAAGGGGTCTCTGCTCAAGGTTATCAGGTGGTCACTAACTTAGTTTGCTATGAACACAAGTCTGTAAGACCCCAATGTCAGATTCTTTCTAGCATGCCAGGCTGCCTCTGGAGCTCTTCTTTCTGGAAGTCTTTCCAGTCAGTCTTAATTGTCTTGATTTAGATCTTCTCCTACAAATCAACAAGGAAAAAAAACAAAACAACCTGCTCTCTGAAGGGGCAAAAGGCTGGAACAGGGCCCTTTGCAAAAGAGGACAGCCATGGGGCTCATGTGATTGTGCGAAGGGGCTTCACTTCAGGCATGGTGGAAATGCAAATCAAAACCAAAATGAGATACCAGCACACACTCACCAAAATGGAAAACATTTCAAAGGCTGATATACAAAGTGTTGCTGAACGTATGGGACAACTAGGACTTACACCCATTGCTGGTGGGAATGTAAAATGGTACAATATCATTGGAAAACTTTAAATGCAGGCTTACTCTGATCCCTAAATTCCACTCCTGGGTCTATAACCCACCCTGTGCTAGCCTGAGACTGGCGCCCCCTGCTGGCTTCCGAGAGCTGGGCTGGCCTTTCTCTTCCTTTTTTTTTTTTTAAAGATTTTATTTATTTATTTGATAGAGATAACAAGTAGGGAGAGAGGCAGGCGGGGGGCTGGAGGGGAGCAGGCTCCCCGCTAAGCAGAGAGCCAGATGTGGGGCTTGATCCAGGACCCTGGGACCATGACCTGAGCTGAAGGCAGAGGCTCAACCCACTGAGCCACCCAGGTGCCCCTGGCATTTCTCTTCTTAATTCACTTCCCCTAGGGAGCTTGAAACTGGGCCCTCAGAGCTGTTTTTATTAGAGAATTCACTGTTAAACATGTAGCAACGTGCCACTGTATATACCTGAAAGAAACGTCTGTGCATGTCCACCAGAGGATGTGCACAAGAATGCTCGCAGCACTTTTATTTATAAAAACCCCAACCTGGAAACAACGCAAAAAATCCTCGAACAGGAAAGAACAATAACCTCTGGTATCCTTCATGCAATGAAATACCAGACGGCAAAAAGAAATAACAAACTACTGACGAACACGACATGGATGAATCTCATGAGCTGTGGGTTGAGTCAAAGGCGGCAGACGCAAACAGTACCGACGGCATGGTGCTGGTGCCTCTGATGCACAGATCAGAAGCTCCAGAAAAAGCAAAGCGAATCAAAGTGGCTAGAACTCAGAACAATTGTGTCCTGGGCGGGGTGGGGGGTGGGTACTGACTGGGAAGGGAGCTGCAGCTGTCCCGTCCTGATCTGAGTAATACTTACATAGGCATGCACATCTAAAATTCACTGAGCTGTGCTCTTCCAATGTGTATACTCTGTTATAGCTCAGTGATGAAGAGTGTACACACACACACTCTACTCAGTGATCCTGCGAATGAGGTCGAAGAGTTAGACTACCAGCCCAGTAGTGCAAAGCATCTAGCCATGGTGAGGAACGACAAGGAAGAGGGCCTGAATCTTGGCGGATGGGTCAGCCCAGTTTTCCTGACAGGGGACACACCGCTGTCATGAAGCCTGTCCACACCTGTCCCACAGCAGGGCCGACTCGTGAAAAGCCAGCCGCCAGCAGCACACACTCCCCGGGCACATCACTGCCTGGGAAGGAATCCAGTGAGCACATCAGCTGTCTCTCCCACACAGAGACTGCCATAACAGCAGAAATCCAGAAATGTAAAGACAGGGACTCTCATCCAACTTGGGCAATATTCCAGCATTTGCCGTCCACAGAGAACACTGAAGCCTGGGACCTTACCTGCTGACATACCCCAGAAGGATGCAAAGAGCCTGCTGTGTCTCGGAGTGGTTTTTGTTTTTGTTTTTGTTTTTTGCCCAAATAAAGTAAAAGCCAAAGCAATGCCTACTTCTTTTCTCATCAGCAAGAAGAAAGAGGAGAGATCATGTCCTCTCACACTTCCCTGCTCCCGGCAGGATGCAGGCCCAAGCCCTTCTTGAGGAGTTATGGTGCTTTCTTATCATCAGTATACCCTGACCCAACATGTGATTGGCTTCACACTTGAATGAAAAGACTGAACTATATCCCAAAGGAGGGGGAAGTGCATCTACATTCATGAACTTTTCAGAGCCACCTGAGAAATACTTGCTGCATACCTACTGTAGGCAGGTTGGGATCATCCCCCAAAATGTGTCCACCATCAAAGAGGAGCTCGAAAAATCCTAACTTTACTCCCCACGGGTTGTTTTATTTTGACATAACCATATTTGGATTTTGAGAGGTTTTTTGGGGTGGGGGGGCTCTAAATATTTTTTTAAATTTAAATTCCAGTTAGTTATTAGCATACAGTGTACTGTTCGCTTCAGGTGGACAATACAGCGATTCAACACTTCCGAACATCACCCAGCACTCATCAGGACCAGTGCCCTCCTTCATCTGCATCACCTGTCTCATGCAGCCCACCCACCCACCTTCCCTCCAGCAACCATCAGTTTGTTCTCTAGAGTTAAGAGTCTGTTTCTTTTGACATAACCCTATTTGAATACACAGGAAATTAGCAGTTGGTTTTAGAATGCTTTAGTGTTTTGAGAACAGTAGGAAACTCTAATTGTAGAGGCTTTAACCATTGTTAGACATTATCTTAGCTTGGGTTCCCGCAGAAGCTGACCTTGAAACAAGAAATCAAGTAAAGGTAGTGTCTTTGGGAAGTGAAGGGCAACCAGAAGTTGGGGGTGTGAAACAGGGTAGCAAGACAGAAAGGGGAAGGAACCTAAAAGAGTATGTGATCAGGCAGGCCATAGCTGGAAGTAAATGGAGCATACCCCCACTGGGGAAGCACTGGGAACCAATTTAAAACACACTCACCCATGAATCGTCCCACCCATAGGGAGGGAAACTGGGTATTTCCATGCCAACTCCCATCTGTCATTGGTTGAAGCCTGTTCCCAGGGGGTGTTAATGCCCCAGAACTTCTGGTCTGCCGAGCAGATGGCAAAGTGGGCTCTCTGACAAAGAAGCATGGGTGCTGGCATTTGCAGGCAAGCAGGTGTGCTCTCAAGAGGTAAGCACTAGAGGATACGAGCAGAATGCCAAGTGCATCTGCTCCAGAGGAACTTGAAGCAACTGGCCAAGAACTTCTGTAACTTTGTGGTCTATGACTACATTTTAGAAGTGTACATACAGAAAAGTACAAGGCCACACATCAGCTAGATCTGCACATTAATAAATCCACAACTGACAGATGACACATTAATACCCAAACCTAGGAAATGGGAATCAAATGTTGAATCAGTATCATGGGTCTAAACTCTGTCATCAAATTTGAGTACCTGGCTTATTCCCTGGGCTAAGGTGTCCAGATCTCTAAAAAGGTAGAGACATCAGTGTTCTGCCTCCTTCATGCCAATATGTACACTGTGGTTCAGACCTTATTTTTTCCATCTCCCTGCCTCTGCTCTCCAGCTTTCCCACTGGCTGTCTACCACACCACAGAGAAAGTAATCTGCCCACAGTTCCAATCATCTCATCCCCTGCTTGAAATTCTTCATTGGCTCCCAGTTGCCTGTAGGACAAAATCTGTCTCTCAAGTTTAGCAGACAAGGCCCTGTGTGATTTAGACTTGGTTTGCCTCCAGCTGTCCTGTGTTCTCCCACCAGCCTGAACCACTTCTGTTTCCCCTGACATCCAGTTTGTGCCTTTCAGACTTTGCCCAAACTGTCACTACCAGTACCATACCCCATGCCAAGCCTCTGCCTGTAGTTAATTTCTCCTCATTCTTCAGGTGCTAGTTTACAAGTCAGTTCCTCCAAGAAGTCTTCCCTGGTGCCAACAAGGTTGCCACAGATGCCCTTTCCCACTTCTCCTGTCTTAGAATTCCATGCAAACCTTGTAAATGTCTTATTGGTGTCTGTATCTCTCAGAGTTTGAATGCTCTGTGAAGGCAGAGCCCTATCTGTCTTGTTCACACAGCTTGATAGAAGATTTACTAATAGCTACTAAGAAATATTCCTTGAATGGGTGAATGGGAAGATCTTCCCCCATCTGGCTCCATTTCCAACTTTGTATTTCACCACACCCCTCCCACTGCTACACACATGCTGTGCGCATGCACTTGTACACACACACACACCAACGTACTGGTCTCCCTAGAGCCCCGGCACACCCTTTAGCTGCTTCTGTTGTGGAACTATAACATTTTACTTCATGTTGTGGTTTGTATGTACTAACCAATTCTGAGACTCTGCCTGGAGTCCTTCCACTAGATTCTTAAGTTTCTTGAGGGTAAAACTATCTTGATGTTCTTAATCTTCCTAGGGCTTATATTAATAACCAACATAGTGTAGATACTTAATACATGTTGAGTAAATGGTTCGTTGCTATAATTGGTGATGAAATGGAAAAGACTTTCTCCCAACAAAACAAAAATGTTCCAGCCTCCCACCTGCTGCCTAGCACAGACTTTACATGTGCAAGCCTTGAAAAAAATTAATCAGCCAATCTGTGAGCCATTGCCAGCATTAAAGCAAGACAGAATCACCCATAGTGACATCTTTGGACATGAAAGCAATCTTTGCTCCTGGCTGGGTCAGGAAACCATGTCACCGAGACAACCGAGTGGAAGCCATCTGTCAATTCCAGCAGGGCTGGTATGCTTAGGGCACGTAGATGGGATGTTCTGAAGATGGAATAGATGCACTCCACCTCTGCATTAGAGAGCAGAAATGGGCTACATGAGAGCTGAATTCGGCAAAACATCAGAGCCTCACCATGGAAGGAAATTGCAATGGTGGAAGGGTAGGAAGTAGTTAGAGGCGGAAGTGGTTTTCCCAGATTCCTTTCCAGGAAGACTGATGACAGGTTAGTGTTACTTGTAGTAAAAGTCTAGGTTCCATCAGCAGGGATGGATCTGCAAACCAGAGGACGGCCATCTCTGCACACTGCACACTGTGAGGCATCAGTGGATGACATCACATCAGTGCTCACATCCCCTGAGCATCCCGCTTTGCTTGTGATGGTCCCACACTATGCCCGGTGTTTCTGTGAAATTAACAGTGTTCTCCTGCACTCTCAAAAGTGTTCCAGTCTGGATATAAATTATATGATCACCCTACCCACTGACAGCATTAACATCGGTGGGGGGGAGTGGTGGTGCAGAATCTTCAAATAGACATGACATTAGATGTAGGTACATGAGAGTTTTTATATTAGTCTCTAAACTTCCTTGTATTTAAAAAGAATGCCCTCCAAAAACAGAAATCCAACAATTATACAATAAAAATTCAAACTACTCTAGAATGAGGTATAATATATAATTATTTCAGTACCCAATCTCTTACCTAAAGTGCTTCTCTGCTCTTATATTTTTTAGATTATAGTCTAACCATATCCACTTATCTAATGAGATCAGCCATTTGTCTGCTGTGTGTAAGCGACAGGACTGAATTCAATGTCATCTTTTTATTTAAGATGGAAATGATATGCATGTTAACACAGTAGCCTTTGGGCTACAAATGAAGTATCATTCAGTGTCACCAGAGAAAATATAAATCAGCAAGAAAGAACAAACACAGAAAGTTCAGTCAGTACATCTTTGTTGGACTTCTCCTCTGTGTCAGGGACACAGCATGGAGTGAAAGAGAGTCTGCCCTCATAGAACATATATATTCTGGTGTTAAACAGCCTTGGAGGAGGGGTGATACCCTCATTCTATAGTTATCCCCAACTTTAGTCTAGTGTTTTACAATAAATTCCCAAATTGCCAGCTCTTTCCACTAATGTGTTCTATAAAGTACTTTTTTCTCTTTTTCCTTCTGTGTGTATACGGGGCAGGAGGCAGGCAGTCACACAGGAAACATGCAAGACAGAAAGGATGCTTATTTGGACTGATGAAAGTCTCATCTCTTTAGACATCTGTCTTCATCTCCAGCCGGTCGTACATGCCTGTCATTGGTAATGGGATTGTGGCTTTTCCCTGAGGTTTCTGTTGTAAATATCCGGCATTGGCTGGGCCTCAGTGTTCAGTACTTGAGTCCTGCTGCTTCTGCTAGGCTGCTTTGTCTTGTCTGACCCACTGACTTTGCTACATCTGCATCCCTTTCAATTCATAACTGCTGCTAAACATCTCCCACTGTGGCTGGACTGTGCCGAAGCCTAATACCCAAACACAGGTTCATCGCTATCCAAATGGCCAAGGCACAGAGATTAGGGTGTGAAGTCTTTACTCTGCCAAAGGAACGCTCATGAGGGAACAATGTTCCAAGCCCAGAATTTAAATGTGGGCTGATCCACATCCTACACCTTTGGCCAGGAGCAAGTTATTTAAGCTCTTTGTGGCTCAGTTTCCCTACCTGCGAATATGGATGTACCATCTATGTCCCTGAGCGGCCCCGAGGATTTAATGAGATAACAGATGCAGCATTCTCTGCACAAAACCCAGCATGTAGTGGGCACTTCAAATATTTTAGTTTCCTCCTTCTGCCCCTGCCACAGTCCCCTGCCTGATCTGATGGGCATGGTGATCAAAGTAGGCAGCTCACCTGAAAAAGGTGGGATGGTGTCAGGCTGGAGCAGATCCTGGAATTGGGAGTGCCAGCTTTTAAACACATCCAACCCAGCTATTCTCTTCAAATCTGTGTATTGCGTGCATCTACCCCTTAGTCTCTCAGTGACGATGTGAGCAAAAATACATCTTTACATCCCACTGAATATGCTTTTCAAGAACTGAGAAACGGTTGTTTGGTAGTTGTTCAGTTAAAGAAAAAAGAAACTTTCGGGGGTGGGGGCAAGGCAAAATGGAGGATAGAAATGGGGTATTTTGGTTTTGCTAACAAACCTATACTGGGTGCCACTCATGGGTTAGGAATGATATCGAGTAGTTCGCATTCAGTTTCTCATTTATCCTCCAGCAATCCTACTAGACAGGCACTCATCATAGTCCCTGTAGGCCCCACTTCACAGATAAGGAAAGGGAGGCACAGAGAGCTGCTACAGCTTAGTGTCCAGGATCACACAGTTACCAAGTGCCCAGGTTGGCATTTGAGCCCATGCAGACTATGTCCACCAACCCAAATTAGGCCACCAACATTAGCACTTCCCAGAAGGGTCAAGGCCCGGGGAAGCTGAATCATAGACACCATCACAGCCTTGACTGTCGGCTCCAAAAGGCCTCTTTGCAGATCCAGAAAAGGAGGGCAGTGGCTGGGATCACTCCTGTGATTCCTAAGGGCAGTAGTTTTGTTAGAGAAGTTTGGTAACAACAAATATATATATATTTAGTTATATTATTTGCAGTGAAAAAATGCAGTATCAGGTAATAACTCATTGATGAACTATCTCACATGATCAGTCTCAGAAAGCTCGTGGTCCATCATTCAGGAGTGCCATCACCATGACATTGGGGGGAACTTTTTTTCTTGTGTCTTCTTTTATAAACCATAATTTACACTGTTCTCAAACTCAGTGCTCATGATAAACTTAGTAAATTGTTGGAAGGGGAAAAAATCGCCAAAGAATTCATCCAACAGAGATATTTTTTCATAATTTTGTGGATTTAACATCATTTTTAATTATTTATAGGTTCAAATATTTCGGGGATGTAGATTAAATGGTGTTTCACTTTTTTTTTCTTAAGCTGAAACTGCTCTAAGTGTGACTTCTGGCTGCATGCAGGGGCTCGTCATGCAGTCTTGTTTGTGGATGTGTGAGACCTTTCCCAGCCCAGAACTCCTGTCTTCTTCCTAAAAGTGTGCCCTGGTACCATGAAACTGTACCTTGGAATCTAAATAAGATTGTCTAGTGCTCCAATGAGGGGAGCCCTAGTTCCTTCAGGACTCTTGGAAAGGAAGAGGGGCCAAAGGGCGGGGAAGAACAGACCCTCACTGAAGGTCAATTAGGCAAACTACATAAAATTGCCAACACACAACCACTTTGTTTCCTACACAAACAGCAATTCCATATGGCTTAATCCAATAATAAATGCCAGAGCATTTCTATCTTTTCTATCTTCCCACACTTGATCCTCCTAATGACCCTATGACCCCACTTTACATACAATGAAATGGAATTAAACGCATAAAGTCATTGTCTGAGTTTGGGTTCCTCCAAAAGTTGACCCAGAGTCAAGGACTCGATAGGAGGAGTCTATCTAGAAGACAATCCCAGAAAGCACCGGTCAGAGAATGGCAATATACAACAGGAAATGCAAGCGGTCAGTTATCGGGCCCTTGTCAAGCTAGTTACCCTCCAGGCAATAGCAGCCTAATCCTGCTGGGAAACTCTGTGAACCGGTGAGGAACACATGCCATGGAGTCACCCCACCTTGGGGACCGGGAGCTGGGGTATTTATACACGAATTGTTTTTAGTCATAACTCTAGGACTAAAGACAGTATGTTACTGCCCCAGTATTCCCGCATTGGCCAGGAAGGCGGGCCAGAAGGTGGGCCAGTGTGCACTGAAGTCATGAGAAGACAGGGGCAGGGCCCACCCATGTCTGCTATGGTCCCAGAGGTAGCCCCAACAGAGGCAGGATTTGCACCTGTGGCATTCTGACCTCATAACCCATGTCCTTCCCACAAATGCACAAGATATTGTCAAAACCCAGGAAAGAAAAAAAAAAAAAACAGGGAAGATCAGGGCCTGCAGGATGATCAGGAATCAGCTCTAAGTCAGATGTGCACAGCTGTAAGACGCTCACCAGCAGAAATACCACCCCGGGCTTTCCCCACTGCGTAATCACTGCAGTCCCCTTTGCAGAGCCCTCTAGAGTTTACAAAATGCATGCACTCTATGACTTCGTTTGGCCCGCCTCTTGCCCATGACACAGACTAAAATCCAGTCACTCACAAGGTTATTATATGCATATCCACTCCAGAACTACTGGGCACCTGTGGTAGGAACTGTTTTAGGTAGTGGAGATGTAGAAGTAAACCCAATACGCAGACATGCTGGTGTGTTTTAACTCTTCTTCTAGTGGGGACAGCAGAATAAAGGGACAAAAAGAGATGTGTAATGCAACGTCATGTCACAGTTAGTGCTGTGAAAAACTATGAGAAAAAATGATGGTGATGACGAGGCATACTGGTTTTTAAAATGGGGGGGATGGGGTCAGGAAAACCAATTACATGTGAGCAGGGAAGGGAAGGAAGCGAGGCCATGCGCAGGCAGGACAGTCCCAGCAGAATTAAGAGAGAGACAGGCCATGTGACTAGCACATGGTAAGACACCAGTCCCAAGATGTCAACAAAGACAGCGTACCATCTTGTTGGCTACAGTCAGGACTTAGGCATTGGCTCTCACTGCCGGGAGGGACCACTGGAGGATTTATGATGTATGATGTATGTTCTTGAAGGCTCATTTTTTAAAAATTTCTCTAACTCATGTGATCAGCAAGTCATAAAACCAGGATTTAAATTCAAGTCTTCTGACTCCTGATCCAGGGCTCTTCCCACTCAGGTTCATGGTCATTTTTCATACCTGGATATCCTTGGTACTCTGTTTTTCCTGTCCCTTGAAGAGTCATTTGTGCTCTCCTGACCAAAACTTAACACTGCTGTTGCACATTCCCCAGGCATGTGGCTCTTTGGGACTTCCCTTTACCTCTTGGCCAATCACCTTTAACTTTCTCCCATTTCTGAGAGCATCCTGTCCTCTTAGAGATATTCACCAAAACTCATGACACACAAATTTGCTCTACCAGAGCTTAATCCTGACCATGAAAGTCAAGTGAGGACATTGGGATTAAAAGATAACCACTCTAATCAGAAGGTTTAACACAACACATTTCCAGGGGTCTGCATGATATCAAGGAATTTTTTTAATTAAGACCGCCTGAAAACTTCCCCCAGACTCCAGAAATAGAGGGTACCAGACCTCTACCTCACCACATTGTCTTTCTCCTCCAGACCAATATGGAATTGGGCCAAAGCTGCAAGGAGATATTATACTTGCCTTTTCCTTCATTATTACTGTTTTTTGTTTCTAAAATCCAGATTTATTTGCTGCAGATCAAAAGCTGCATTGGTTTTTCAGCCAAGGCTGCAAAGACAAACAGCCTGTTTGGGCAATTACAATGTGGGGCTCTCTTGGCTGCTTTAGTGTCAACACCAGCAACAAGAGTGTTTACCCCGGTGTTAGAACAAGAAGAACAACAGACACACCCCACTCTCCCAGAGCTCCACTGGCACGATAGTATCCATAAAGGCACCCATTTGTCTTTTGACACTAGAGCGGGCCAGGCCAACAGCAGGCACACATGTATAGAAGAAGCGTGTAGACAGATAGTTACTTGTTTGGCTACATCCACAGCTTAAATTTGGTGTCCTCCAAACATGTAATGTTTCAAAGGCAGAATGATATTTCTGTTCACTTATTAAGGGATGACTAACTTGCTTTTGGCTGCACTACAAATGAATCACGGTAACAATCCCCAACTTGCGACTTCTGGTGTTCTGATGTAATGCATTTCTATTAAAAGAAGAGGAAAGAGAGTGGGTGAGGGTGAGATCATGCAAAGACAGAACATAACACCGAAGGAGCTAGCGTAATTGATGAACTGCTGAGACCAGGTCCATCCACTTTAAGGTGTTTTCTCGTGTCCTGGGTGAGGATCCCTTGCCAGTCAGTTCCTACCCATTTACAGCTGCAGAATATAGATCCAGATAAAGACATGGAATTTGGAGGGATTCAACGAAGGAAAGATTTCATTTGGGGGTGAAAAGCAGATATTCCTTGAAAGCATTTTTAAAGCAATTTTGATTTAGTGTCACTTTGAAGGTAATTACTTGGAGGCAAATGATATAAGTTAGAAAAGCTAATGACCTCCCTTTTTAAAGTGTTTTAATGGGGGTGACCGGCTGGCTGGCTCAGCTGGCAGAGCAGATGACTCTTGATCTCAGGGTTCTAAGTTCAAGCTCCAAGTTAGGTGTAGAGATTACTTAAAAATAAAATCTTTTTAAAAATTTGTTTTAATGAGCACAGCTCATTTGTAACCATCAGAAGGAGGGGGGAGGAAGGCGAGGCAAGGAAAGGAAGGCGGCTGATAAAGGCGGACCATCAGACTGACTCCCCCTAGGGAGCTGGGGACCCTCACCTCCAGCCAGTGTCTCCTCACAGGCAAGGATGCTGGGGACAGCCTGACGCAGCTCCTAGAGCCTGTTAATTGCCCTGCCTGGCAGAGTGGCCTTCTGGCCTTGATCCTCCCCCTTCTCAATAAAAAACAAATAGGAGATGAAAGGTATTATAGAAGATCCTGTGAACCCCAGGTATTTTTCCTATGTTAATCACCACTCAGGACCAGACACTTCCTTCCTCCCAGATCCCTTCTGTACTCTCTACAAGGTGCCCCTGCTGTCTT
Organism: Taxidea taxus jeffersonii; assembly: GCA_003697995.1. Lineage (NCBI taxonomy): Eukaryota > Metazoa > Chordata > Mammalia > Carnivora > Mustelidae > Taxidea > Taxidea taxus. The sequence continues at coordinate 31,563 of ML097436.1, forward strand.
CTGAGGAAGATCTCAGTGTGCCAAGGAGAGGCAGAGAGGAAATTAGACTCTGGCCTGTCGTGACCGGCAGCCCACACTGGCTTTGTCCCAGGCTCTGGCAGAAGGGGATTAGAAGAGCCAGTGCCTCCCCAGCGCGGGAAATCACTCAGAGAAGGGAGTCTTGTTTTGCCTTTTTTTCCCCCAGTAAACCTATTTTCCCTACCCTGTGGTTTTTTTCTGGGTTTCATCAACTATAAGATCTGTCATTGACCTAAAAAGAACTTCGGTGTTTTGAAAAAGCATACTTCAGGCAGCTACAATAAATCTCAAATTGATATTTATGAAGTTAACTTTCTCTCACCCCACATCTGATCATATAGTATGTGGATGTCACTCATCCTAGAATTATGTTGTGTTAGAACCAAAAGGGTCTGTCTGTAAAGATTAGCTAAACCAGCCTCCTGTTTTTTGCTGATAAATCTGAGACCTGAAGGAATGACATTCCTAGGGTCTCTGGCACTCCCACGGAAGCAGCGGAAGCCAGACTTTAAGCCAAAACTTCTTATTACTGGATTCCACTGTGTCCCACAGCCTTTCTTCTTGGTAAGCCTATCTGTGAAAAGTGTTATTTGGCAACTAGAGAGTCTGGAAGGAGAATAAGAAAAGGCAGTAAGCTCCAGGCCCATCCCCTTCACTACCTGTTAATATTGCCACTTAATGCTGCCATCTACAGATGAGGTTTGGCTGTTTAGATTATGTCTGGTCTCTCTTAATAGGCTCCAGATCCTCAAGCATGGCCATCCCACAGCTCTGTCACAGCCATGGCCAGTCATGTGAACCGGGTGAGCTCCCAGTGCTTCACCCTTCCCCAAATCCTCTTAGCCCTCATTCAAAGTTGTGCTGGGCTAAGGCCATGCATCTTGCTGCCCCCAAGATCCTACCTCTGCCCTTGACTCACTGGGTCAGCATAGGTGACCTATTGACATCCTTGAGGCCTCAGTTATAAAATGAGGATAATCATTCAATCATTCCCATTGAGTCTTATATTGAATAAATTTTTAAAAACTGTAAAGAAAGTACTTAGCAGGGGCGCCTGGGTGGCTCAGTGGGTTAAAGCCTCTGCTTTCGGCTCAGGTCATGATCCCAGGGTCCTGGGATCGAGCCCCGCATCGGGCTCTCTGCCCAGCAGGGAGCCTGCTTCCCCCTCTCTCTCTGCCTGCCTCTCTGCTTACTTGTGATCTCTCTCTGTCAAATAAATAAAATGTTAAAAAAAAAGAAAGTACTTAGCAGACTAGTTACAATTACTGTTATCATTCTTAACCTGAGGAGTGATGAGAGCAAAGAAGCTAACAATTGAAATGCTATGGTCAGAGTCTGGGAATGAATCTCAATCTAACATTCAGTTCTGGCCTCTTTGGCAGCAAATACAGAATAGAAAATATTGTGAACAGGATTGACATTGGATTGGGCTTTACTAGCACAAAGTGTTTGGCATTGTCTACTGTTAGAATATTCCCTTTGTTTCAAATGTTGTATCTCTTCAGTGATTTTCCATGTGGGAGCATGAGCACACTAAATTCGGGGAAATTATCCTATTATTGGAAACGTGGCAGATTTGATGAGTATTTATTGAATGTGTATTGAGTGAATAATCTAGAATCTATACATAGTTACGGAAACATGGATTATGTGTTGATTCACATGACAGATTCAGACTATATTAAGGTCAGGACTATTACTTCGTGTCACTTTCCCTTGTTTTTTTTTTTTTCCCCACCTGAGGGTCTCCTACCGAACTAAATAATAATCTTGCATGGCGGGAGGTTGTCCATTTCATGGACAGAAGTGTCTTAGTCACCTTAGTCACCTAAAGTTTTCCTGGCTCGCTTTCCCCTTTCTGGCCCCAAGAGAAAACATTAATTTAAAAGCAAAGATGAAGTCACTATAAACTAACCTGTCATCATTTTCACCTTCCTTTCCCAGTGGAGAAATTTAAAGTAAGTATACTGGGGACAAAAAAGAGTATAGCTTTGATCTCTCTCTTCCTTTTTGCCCTGGGAATATATCTATGGACACCTATTAATGTGTATGCTGTCCTCAGTGGGGCTCCCTTAGGAAAGTAAATCAGGGCATTTTAGAACCCTAACAGGGTGCTACCCAGGTAGCATGTGCAATGTGCCTGCCGACAGCTACGCACACGGCCAAGCACACATACATGTGTGTGCTTGATATGCAGTCATAAGAACCAAAGATCAGAACTGAGGAGTTTTGGTTCTTCTCCATCCCTCCTATTATCTTCTCACCTCTTATCTCACAGTAGAATCCCACAGATGCCTCCTGCCAGGTGGGTGGCCTCAGCCAACACCCCCTCTCTGGCTGCTTTGTCATTCAGCAGCTCCCTGCCACTCAGAAGCAAGAGTGACACCTACTCTACCCACCTCTCCAGTGGAAATTCAAAGCAGCTGCATCTCACGGCAGCTCTGGTGCTGAGAATTCAGAAATGTTCCTTCTCAAAAACTTCATTAAGGTCTCCTTTCCCAAGTCTCCCTCCTATGATCTGGTTGTACAGGAGTTAAGAGTGTCTGCTTTCTTCAGTCTATGGTCCCAGGGATCAGAGCAGCAGATCTGCCAAGTTAGCAGGTCAGTAAATAGTTTCTAACTCCCTAACCAGCAGGGCACGGTCGCCTTAGAAAATAGATGGAAAATATCCCCCTTGCTATAACTGGGTCCAGCCCTGTGGCTTAACACCATCTTATTTGGCAATCTCTTCCTCTTGACATATTTAGTAATCACTCTAAGGGAGATTTATTAGACTGTTCGTAGGAACAAACAAAGCACTAAATATTACACATATGCATGCTTTCAATACCACTCCTTTTCTAGCCTATTCTGAATCTTTCCCCAAAGTCTTTCTTTCAACACTTATCAAAACCCTCTTGTCTTTAAATTCCCCCTTGGTTCTTCTCTCCCCTAAAATAACTTTGTATTTGGGATTTTTTTTTTTGGTAGTTAGAAGTTCTTGTAATCAAAATTCAGTGGGCCATACTTAGAAAAGAATGGATAAAAAGACACATTAAAAGTTTAAAATCACTGAAGACATTTTGCTCATCATTAATTCCAAAGCACCAAAGCAAAAATTTAGCAGATGGTAAGAGTTTCATGGAAATAATATCTTGGGTATCTCTGGGAGATCGTGTGTGTGTGTGTGTGTGTGTGTGTGTGTGTGTGTGAAAGAACTCAGAATTATTTCAGCCAAACATAATATGGTAAAGTGTTTCTTGAACCAGAGGGTTGGTGCCCATGAGGGGATGTGGGGGAGAGCGCACTGAGAATTAGGATTAACAACTCTTTCTCTATGCTAACTAAAGGACTTTGACAGCTGGTACCCCTCCGACATTTTCAAAAAGCATAATAAATATCCCACTCACCCTGGCACATGCACAGCAAAATATCTTCACAAATAATCCATCTAGGGCAGATTTAAGAGAAAATATATCAGGGCTATGGAGATTCTCAGAAGGTTATGACTTACAATGGCATAGTCACGGTGTGGCAACTGGGTGTTAAACTTTACTCCTTTTACATATGAAATGTTTTTCTTTGACTGTGACTATCTCTGCTCCTGCAAGATCCCACTCAGTGCTAGGGACCGGCACACTCATTACTTAACACTCAATTACATGTCTACCACTGGCCTTGTGTTGCAGACTGGGCTCATTTTACAGAGAAAAGGCCTTATTTTCTCACCTTAGACTGTAGAATATCTGAACTTGAGCACTCGTGATTTTTTAGGCCACCTTAGCACTTGGGCAGTGCAAGCACCAATTCAACCATTAGCTGCTAGCAAGAACTTTGATTCAACTACCAGCATTGTTAACCTAGAGGTCGGAGGTCGTAGGCCAGGAGCACAAGTTCTGGAGCCAGGCTGTCTGGGGTAGCCTGGCTCTCTCTTTTACTATGTGTGCAACCTTGGGCTAGCAACCGTCTCGGTTTCCTCATCTGTAAAATGAGCATTGTACTTGTACCTACATCATAGTCTCTTGTAAGGGTGAAATGGATTAATCTGCATAAAAGGCCTAGAACTGTGCCTGGCATATAGTAGGAGCTGTTAAATGAGGGCTTGTAATACAAATGTAGTGATCCAAAGGGACACATGCACCTAAATGTTTATAGCAGCAATGTCCACAAGAGCCAAACTATGGAAAGAGCTTAGATGTCTATCAACAGATAAATGGATAAAGAAGTGGTGTATATATATATACAATGGAATACTATGCAGCCATCAAAAACTGAAATCTTGTCATTTGCAATGACACGGGTGGAACTAGAGGGTATTAAGCTGAGCAAAATAAGTGAATCAGAAAAAGACAATTATAATATGCTCTCTCAGATATGAGGAATTTGAGAGGCAGGGCAGGGGGTTATGGGGGGCAGGGAAGGAAAAAATGAAACAAGATGGGATCAGTAGGGAGACAAACCATAATAGACTCTTAACCTCAGGAAACAAACTGAGGGTTGCTAGAGGGGGGGGGGGGGGAGGGATGGAGTGGTTGGGTGGTGGACATTGGGGAGGGTATGCACTATGGTGAATGCTGTGAATTGTGTAAGACTGATGAATCACAGACTGGTATCCCTGAAGCAAATAATACCTTATATATTAATAAAAAAAATTTTTAATGAGCAGTTGTGTTCCTAGTGTCCACTTTGATCACAGGTATATAGAGCTTGGACATGGCAAAAGTGATTTGAGGTGAGGTGTCCAGAATAAATCCCACTGTGATTCCTTAGCATGACTGCCATACATCCCCCCCCAAGAACTCTTGCAGTTCTGTCTCCCCTCCCATATAAGCAGATGAGGAAAACCAGAGAATACGAAATCCCTCAAGGTGAGCCTCTTGTCTTTCATGGCACCAAGTGACTGAATTAGATGGTAAGTCATTTAGGGGCCCTAGAGATCAGCAGCAAGGGATCGGCCTCCACATGAAGTTGTGCCTTAGTTCACTTGGTACATTACATCTTCAAGACAGTGGTCATATGTGAGATTTTCAGACACTTATAGACCAAGTGAGTCACAAATAAAGAAGAGAACACGTGGAAATAATGCTGGTGCTTTACACCAGTGCTTCTCAAACTGCACCTTTATCAGAATCCTCTGGAGAGCTTGTGAAAACCCAGATTCCCGGGCCCTACCCCAGAGATTTCTGATTTACTGGGTCTGAGATGGAACCAGACATTTTTCACCTCTGACAAAGTTCCCGGGGTGTGCTGATGCTGGTTTTGCATCCTTGCTACCTATTTCTATTGTAAGTTTATAACATTTCATTTGAACTGTACAGCTTGAAGATGACACAAGTGACTCCGCCACCCCAAATGGGCATATTTGAATCCACAGAGCTAAGGTCATGCATCAATGTCTTATTTTTGGTAATAAACTGACTTTCATTTTTTTCTCCCGTAGTTGCATGCGGCTGTGACCAGGATCCAGGTCCCAAGGCCTGGTTTTAATTACACGTTCGCCCACATATGTATCCTGAATAATGATAAGACTTGCATCGTGGATGACATAGTGCATGTCCTGGAGGAGCTAAAGAATGCTCGGGCCACCAACCGGACCAATTTTGCTATCACATACCCGATCACTCACTTAAAGGACGGGAGGGCAGTGTACAATGGACACCAGCTTGGAGGCGTCACTGTGCACAGCAAAGACCGAGTAAAATCTGCAGAGGCCGTCCAGCTCACCTACTACCTGCAGTCAATCAACAGTCTCAATGACATGGTGGCTGAGAGGTGGGAGTCCAGCTTCTGCGACACTGTCCGACTGTTCCAGAAATCCAACAGCAAAGTCAAAATGTACCCTTACACGTCCTCCTCACTGAGGGAAGATTTCCAGAAGACCAGCCGTGTATCGGAACGTTACCTGGTCACCAGCCTGATCCTGGTGGTCACCATGGCCATCCTGTGCTGCTCCATGCAGGACTGCGTCCGCAGCAAGCCCTGGCTGGGCCTGCTCGGGTTGGTGACCATAACCCTGGCCACACTCACCGCGGCCGGGATCATCAATCTTACCGGTGGGAAATACAATTCCACCTTCCTGGGAGTCCCTTTCGTCATGCTAGGTAATTACCGCCCTTCATTTTTTAATTTCCTCCTGCTGCTGGTGGTGACTGGGCTCCTAAATAGCAAAGAGTAGCCACCTAACAACTTTGTTTTGTTTATCGTGTCTTCCTTTTGCCCAAAGTCCTGGGACCAATTCTGTAATGTTCTGGCCATTGGCAAGGGGCAACCTTATTGGGTAAATGTGCCAGGAGTCCCAAGCTATGGGTCCCAGCCCTGGTTCTCCAGTAAGTAGCGGTGTGGCAGTTAGCTGATATTAATCTTCTCTGGTGCCACAGTGTCTTCAGTGGGGCTTCCCCAGAAGCAGACCCTGACACAAGGATTTAGATAGAAGTCATTAATTTGGGAGGTAGGCCCAGGAAGCCCCAGTATCGGAGTGAGAACACAAGTCAGGGAAGAAAGACAATCGGGCTATGTTCATGGGCAGCTTACTGCTTTAGGCTCCAGTGGCTCAATCCCCCTGGGGACCTTTGGGAGGCTTAACAGAACACACCTCAGAGAGGTCCTCCTTGAGGGGTGAGGAAGCTGCAAGCTGTCCCATGTACCCAGAAACCTGTGGAGGAGTCACAGACAGCTCTCCCCAGGGAAGACTGAGCACAGTCCTGCAGCCACAAAAATCCCTCAGGTGGATGGTGTTTGTCATGAGAAGCCTTCCGTGAGCTCCGGAATAGTGAATCGGAGGGCACATGGGTTGGGCACTGACAGGGTCTATTACCCTCAGTTTCTCCACCCTAGGGATGGAATGGATGTGAATATCACAAAAAGGGGCATGATAAATGTACAAGAACTTTGAAAGCAACAAGTGAGAAATAAATAAGAAGGTATCTTTTTTTCCTATCCTTACTATAGACTCAGGAGAATGTTTTAAAATGATGGTGTGAGAATCCCAATATATTCTCTCTTAGGGGCTGCAAGAATTTCCTGATAGAGATCACAGTGAAAACAAGGCCAGAGTGGTTCTAATACAACACCAGTTGCTCTGTTCATCTGGTATTGAAGATGGCATACCCAGCAAGCCTGATGGCAGGGTTCCTGCAGGCCAAGGTTTCCAGTGGCTTGCTTCTCTCTTTTCTGTGGCCACTTCTCATCAATTCCTTTAGCAAAATTAAAATGTCATTTGCAATCAGATATTGACATGACAAGTGAAGTGGCATTTTTCATTGAATGAGAAAGAACTATGGTTGAGTTCATTAGAATCCCGAATGCCCAGTTCAGGGGTAGCAGAAGGAAAGAAAAGAATTTACTCAGGAGACCTCAGCTGCTTTACGGTTAAATGATAAGCAGGGTGGCAGGGCTACAAGGTCACAAAATGACACGCTGCCCTCCAGGCTCTGAGGCCTGTGGGAGTACAGACCTAGGCAATAAAAACATATATGGTAGCTCCAGAGAAAGGGGGCACTGCAGAGACTGAGCAAGTCGCACATTCACCAGGTCGCTTTGCTCATCGCTGTCAAACACAACACAGAAGAGGGCTGCCATACTTCCTCCTGAATTCAGTCCATCAAGAAGGCAGCATAACTAGCCTCTTGAACCCCAAGACGATGTGAGCCAATGGTGGGCTCCATATTGGTTCCTTGAAGACTCAGTGTCACTGGGTAGTAGCTTCCATGGACGCTTGAGTCAAGGTTTCTTTAAATGAAGATGTTATCCCCATGATTAGTCCCATGCTTGGATTTTATCTTTCAGCTTTTTGTTTGAAAATGCAGTGGTTTTTGTTGTGATTTTTTTGCGGGATGAAGAAAAAAACAGAAATAAGGAAAGAGCAGAGAAGTGAAAGAAGGCAGTGGGTTTTTAAGATCAAGAAGAAAGACTGTCAGAGCTAGAAAAAGGTCTATTGGCCAAGGTTTGATGACACTTCAAGTTGGTGATTGGTGAGGGCAAAGGATGATTCAATATTTATAGCTTCCTAAAAACTAATTGCATTAAGTAAAATAAAACTTCCATATTTAGAGCTCCTTAAAATTATTTCTAAGTAAAACAACATAGCAATAGTCAAAACTTCTTAACATTAACTTCACCAAAAAAAAAAAATTGATTTCACCAAGTAAAATGAAATGGAAGATCTGAAACTTCTATAAATTAACTTTATTAAGTAAACTAAGTTATGATATTTAAGATTTCTTCAAACTTCTTTTTGTACTTCCTAAAGAAGTTTTAAACATGGTAAATCAAAGTCAGCACAAAAAGGAATATACCAGCTAGGATCAGTGCAAGGAAGGATGTAAGAGATTGGATGCTGTTAGCCAAGAAGTGGCTTTAGAAAACAAATCCAGAAATAGTAGCGCCGCAACTCCACAGAGACTGAGGATCACTGAACTTGATGTCAGAGTTCAATTCAGGAAAATCTGGCGTTCATGGTGAAAGAGACCAAGCGCCGCAGGTACCCAATACTCTCTTGTTTGCAATTTGTGAGAAAAGTTAAATGCATTGATTTGATGGCAGTTTTCCCTGCTGACAATCAGTATGCAACCTTCCTGTACATTTTCAGCCCAAAGAGATCTCAAATTACTTAGTCACAACAAAAGAAGCTATTCATTTTAGTAGCTGGGGCCCATCTGCAATAAATAGTTTGCACCATGTAATGGGTGCTTAATATGCTCATAAAGCCAGCAGTGCCTGGATTTAGGATGGTCACCCTTCTGTGTTTCACAGATAAACTCTTCATTCTCAGAATTTGATTGTAAAATGAAATATAAGCAAGAGCATGTTCATAAATGTTGCATTAAGAGCCCATGTTTAATTCTGGATTTTTTATGACCAGTCCCAAAACACCAATAAATATTTCAAATGACCAAGAAAAAATGCAGTGTTAAGGGTTTTGCATTATGAGTCAATAAACTGTTCATCTAGTTTTAAAATCTGCCTGTCTATAATATAAAATGGCTATGCCTAAGCTAAGATTTAAGCAAAACTTCTTGATTTTCCATGTTATATAAATACAATATCAAATTAAAATGTAAAACTATGTGGCCTCATTTAAAAAGAAAAGCATCTTAGAAAAAAGCCTCTAGGGACGCCTGGGTGGCTCAGTTGGTTAAGCGGCTGCCTTCGGCTCAGGTCATGATCCCAGCATCCTGGGATCGAGTCCCACATCGGGCTCCTTGCTCAGCAGTGAGCCTGCTTCTCCCTCTACCTCTGCCTGCCTCTCTGTCTGCCTGTGCTCACGCGCTCTCTCTCTCTCTCTAACTAATAAATAAATAAAATCTTAAAAAAATTTTAAAAAAAAAAGAGAGAAAAAAGCCTCTAATACAGATTTCCTCGGCCAACAACAGGTCTATAACGTAAAAAACATTATATTTAAAATTCAACAAATTAAACATTCTCAGTGTGATGCCAGTCACATAAGGCCAGATCCAGCCAAATGCCAAAATGGCAGTAGACTGACTTAGAATGGAAAATTTTAAGATCACGTGTGTCAAGCAGTATTAACCTGACAAAATTCCAGAATAGGAAAGAATTTGGATAAACTCTGAGAGTTCGCCATAATGGGATGTGACTGTGCGTTTCTAGCCAAGACGATATTGTGACATCTCTGGCAATAAGAATATATCCTACACAGATGAATCATTTTGACAATGATGTAAGCATAGATACATCATGATTTAGATTGTTTTTAATCAGTGTCATGCATATTAGACAATCCCACTTCTGCCAAAACCCCTGTCCATATGAGTCAGATCAGTTTATTCAGAGCTGAAATCCTTAAAGGTCTACCTCATTATAAATGTCCATTGGCATTTTTTAGTTACTATAAACTTGGAGAAGAGTTTGTCTCACCCATACCCGTTATTCATAAAGTACCATTCTTTCTTTCCAAACTATATTAGTATCAGGTACTCAAGTATTTGAACTGCCATTTGTAAACATAGAACACTTATCATTTTAACCTGTTATGGAACTTCCTTTAAAGGATGAGGCTTTACACCATTGCCCTCCAGTTGGCTATGATTTAAGAAATTGGCAAAGATTTTGTGCATGCAAGCTCTCCTTACAGGCTTACTATTTCCACAGCTTTCCTGGTCAGATACAAATCAGGAAGGGAATAGAATGTTCGAGAATATAGAAGGGAACAGAAGAAAGGTTTCTTCCTTCCTCATGTGGAAGGTTTGTGACTTCATGTATATTCTGACCAGCTGAAAGGAGAGAACTGAAGTTGTGGTGAAAGAGAGTTTCGGTATTAGTTTGTACGTGGTAATCTAATTTATAAGGGTTGCTTTGCATTTACCAAGATACAAAAGCCATGGAGATCAGATGAGAAAAAAAAACATTCTTCAAAAAAATGTTCCTCAAGCCCTTTCATAACAGATTGCTAACCACTATATGATCACAGTGAGCTACTGGGGACTCACAGCTCTTTCAAGTGTTTGTGACTTTTGAGAAGGTCAAATGCCACATCTGGGGTGCCCTCTTCCTTCTGAATTTTCAAGTCTGGCCACTCAAATTCAAGGATGGGAAAGGAAGAAAGGATGTAATTAAGTGCTAGGAGGAGAATAATAGCAGGGGCGTTTGTTTCTTTTCAAGAATATTCCAAGATTATCTGTATTTAACAGAAACCAGAAGATCAGGTTCAGTTTTCTGAGAATTTCTTCTCATCTGATGCCACCTGGAATATGATGCAGTATATGGAGCTTAGGCTTTGAAGAGGTGAAAGTTCTTGTGCAGGAAATTTAGTTCTGAGAAATCAGAATTCTTAATTATTTTTGCTCTAAACTCAAGCAAACCTGAAAGGTTTTCTTTCTGGTTGAGCATTCTGGCATATTTTTTTTTTTAAGTAATTCCTATGCCCAATATGGGGCTTGAAACTCAGGACCCCCAAGACCAAGAGTCACATGCTCTCCTGACTGAGCCAGCCAGGCGCCCCATATTCTGGTATATTTCTAAAGCCATGAGACATGTGGGGTGAGGAAATCAGCCAGATAGTTATAAAGTTCGAGCCATAGGAAATTGCCAATATTTAACTATTTTTGACCTACAAAATTGGTACAAATAACCAGCCATTTTTGAACTAAAAAGCAGTAATTTCTTATGGTTCAACCTAATACATTATTGTAGAAGTCCATTATCTACAATAATATGACAGTCTACATGACAGAGTAGAATGCTGTGGAAATACTCTGCTTGGAACATTAATCACTAATTGGTTCAGTAATTTCTGGAGGAAAAAAACCCTAGTTGATAAGGGTTTTATTATTCTCAGTTTTGTTTACATGTGATTTAAAATAAGACAGTAATTCCATACAAGAATTTCAAAGTTTTTTTCCTTTGATATCTTTTTTGTAATGTCCGGTGGTTATTTGGGAACTAATTTACAAAGAGATTGTGCAATCTAGTTTTGTGGGTAGTTCTCACCCTTTTATTATGCCTCACCAATCATATTCCAATAAAGGGTGAGTGGGGAGAAATAGGCCTGGGGAAAAGGTACAAAACGTGTTCTGTTGTTCTATTCTTAACCATAAAGGAGGATGAGAACAGGACTGATGGGTCAGGTCCAGGAATGCAGAGCTCAATAAGGCAGAGGAATGCAGTGACTCTTCCTCTTTGACCCTGGTCTTGGTACAGTCTAGGTGGTCTAGCCCCACCTAGTCTAAAGACTGGGGAAATGGCAGATTTTACAAAGGAGAGGCAACAGCAGGACACTGAGCTGGGAATAATAGGCTATGGAAAAAAATACCTAGTTTGGTGTTGCATTTGGGCCAGCATCTCAGAAAGTCACTGCTGGGACCAAGTAGTAGTGACCAAATGGGTCTATAGGAGCTCACAATGCAAGAAGATACACAGTCATTGTCAAGGAAATTCTGAATTTCACCTAGACTACTTCAATAGCCAAGAACTAAAATGTAGATGGAACATAAGAGAGAGATTCTAGCCCCTTCTCTGCACTGATGGTATAATAGCACTAGCATTTCTTTTCCTCACCAGCAAAATAACTTTCAAATCAGCCTACTATCCATCATATGTGTGTGTGTGTGTGTGTGTGTGTGTGTGTGTGTGTGTGTATGGTATATATCACGTCAGCTATATTATGTCATATGTAATATGATACATTATGCAATAAGTTCATGTGCATACATAGGCATTTCACGTGTTTATAACATGTAGCATATATTTTTTGAATATTTGAATATAAATATTATATATTTCCCTATTATATAGTATATATTCACACATTTTATATGTAAATATATAAAACATATTTGAATAGGATATGACATATATGCATATATTTATATATTACATATGTCTCCTATATGTAAAGATATTACACAATGACCATAGCACATACTGCGGGCCCCATTTACAGACACTGATTTCATATAGTGCACACAAACACACACTCAGTATCTAAATCCCTTTCTTTCAACAAGGAAAAGCCATTTACATATTCATTTCTTGGGCTCTTATTTGCAGCTCTCTAATGAAGGAAAAGCATTTCTCAGATTAAAATCCAATGCTGTGATTAGAATTGCCAAACTGTGGCAAGTCTCTGGTAGAAAGCATAGGATGTGTGTGTTTGCCCTGATGCGTACATCCTTCTTAACTTAAGCACAGTATACCTTCCTTAACTCTCACTCTTCACTGTGACACAAAACAGGCTGGGATAAACCAAACAATTCAGCATAGAAAGTAAATGTTTACAACTGGCAAAGTATAAATGTAACCCAATTAATGAACTTCCCCCTGAAAATAGATGCTACTAAACCCTGACATTCATACATTTTAAATTTCTTCTCAAAAAACCCCCAAATCATGAATTTATGGGGATGTCACTGAAAGAAAAGCATTTTATGAACGTGAGCTACTTAGTGAAGCTCGTCTAAGAGTAAAATATGTTTTAAGCAGATTTTGCTCACACAAAATCATACTCTGTATTCATCATACTCTGGGTCTTCTAGAAAAATGTAGTAATTTTATTTCCACATAAGAAATTTGGCACTGCCCAGGCATGCTATAAATGGCTTCATTGTCTCTTGATATTAAATGTTTTTACATTGAAACTAAAAGATCATCCACCAGCAAGCCATCCCATTTCACTTCCTCATCTTCTCAGCTACTCCTTGTGTTCTGGAACTCCAGATGAGGAAATCCAGCTAGTATGGAAAGGATGAAAATGTGACTCGTGCCCGAAGGCATCAGCCTCTGTGCTATGTCTGTGTGTCGAGGAAGGCAGAAGAATCTGGGCCTGGAGAAAAATCTGCCCTACAGAATCCAGATGCACAAAATAGATCAATTTGCTTGTGATTATTCATTGGCAAAAAGAAATAAAAAATAAACAAATCACCCAGGCTGCCTCTGATAGCAAAACCATTAAATACATTGAAAATATGATTTGTTTTAGGAATAGCTTTCCCAAAGCACGTCTACTGGGTAAAGTTGGGTTAGCTCTCAACTATTCATTGGTAAATTCCTGCATTAGTGGATTATAAACAACCCTGAAGGCTTTGGTCAGGCCCCAGAAAAGGGTCTTGGTAAGGATGAGATTTGATCTGCCAGTGTTCCTGAGCCTCACCCTAAGTGACTGGAGGATTAGCCAGTTGGGGTTTTTCCACCATTAGTGCTATTTATCACTTGTGCTGCATTCTTTCTTCATGGTTCCAAAGCCTGAGAGTCATGTGTACATACAGATATAAAATCACTTGGAAAAGCAGAAAAATGATTAGCCTAAGTCCTCTAGTATTTGATTTTACTAGATGACAGTCCCAAAGTCTACTGCTAATAAAACATAAATTGCACTCCTGGTGCAAATTCTATCTGAATGTTGGCAAAGAGCTCTACTGTCCTCATCCCAAGACCTAGCTAAAAGCCCCCACTGCTTTAAAGTGTTCACTCATGAATAATTAGAACTTGGGCCTGTACGTGTGACACATACTGACACCCATGGAAGTTTACAGACTTGCAGTGTACCGAAACAGAAACAAGCATCTTGCATGTGCTTTTAAAAGACAAGTGAATACTTTAAAAGCTTCTTTATCTTAAGAATTTGATAGAATCAATATGTGCGGTTTAACAGTTCCCTTTGGCAACTCTTCAGCCTTAAACACTGTGACTATAAGAGAGGGAATCCCGTGGGATATCGATTGGTTTCTGGCATGCTCACCAGGAGAGTCTTTACTTCCGGGTCTCGGGCCACGGACCTGTCATTGTGATGGTGAGCCTCGGCTCCTATAACCACCACAGGGCCTGGGGTCACCAAAGGCTAAGTCTGTTTGGAACTTCAGGTTTGGGTAGCTCCCTACATAAGTGCTGCTACGAGGGAGTGCTCGTGAACAGGCTTGCAACGCGGGAGATGGATAATGGTCCCTTGCTAGAATGATGCTTTGCACCAATGACATACACCCCTTGGTCAGATTTGATAGAGAGGCTTATAGTGTTTGGACTTTCATAGAGAAAAATTAAAAAACTACAGTGCTATGAAGACAGCAATATTTTTGCTTTTAAAGCACCTTTTAAAAATAGGGGAAATGACAGCCAAACCTCTAAAAACTATCTTCAGTCCACATGCAGTATCTGTTTGCCTACATCTGTGCGATCTGGCCTCAGAGTCCTGCTTGCTGGACCCCAGCCCCAAAGCTAAGAGGGTGATGAATGATGGTGACACTAAAGAAGGGAGGCAGCTGCTGAGAGAGGAAAGTGAAGAGGAAAGGAACCTACCAAAACCTTTCTTCGCTGCCCTTCCTTGATTTCACCGGCCTGTTTCTGATATGGGCTACAAAAGATAAGGCCAGGGCTGGCTGGAGGAAAAACTGCCAAGGATTTAGTCTCTGTGAAATCCACCTACCTCTAATATCCTCTTTCCTGCCTCCCCACCCCCCAGACTGAAGGGAAGCTGCTTCAGTATACAGTATACTTTCCCGGAGGGGTCTGCATTTGTAAGAACACGCCTTTGAGAAGGCCAAAACCAAAGGGTTTTGGCTATAATTATGGGCAAAGTAGGCATTCTGGGGGGTTGCGGGAGCAAGCAGGGTATTCCTCATGTCCTAGGACTCCTAGAATATGACTCCCCTTGAGTCCAGGCCAGGAAACAGATACCCCATCATTCAGCTTTCCTTTAGGGTCACAGACTGACCTCTTCAACATAATTACCCGCTGCGAATCAGGTCTAGGTACAGCGAGGTGCTCCAGGCTGGTAATCCCTGGGGGGCACCTCCAGCTATGTTGGCACTCATCCTCCTCTTGACTGACTGAACTTCAGGAGGGAGGCCTAGTTATGGTGTCTGCAGTTGTCCCTGAAATTCAAAGAGCTCTTTAAAGACACTGCATACTTCCAATTTGGAATTTAGGGTGCAAGCATCTGCCAGAAAGGTATGGCTTGAGAAACAAGAATCTGGCCTATCAGGAAGGATGGTGGGGGCCTTTAGAGGCAAGACCAACAATAACTAGCAACAAATTCTGAGTAATCAGGTGGAACAGATTCTTTCTCGGGGCCTCCTCTTCTTGCCTCTGCGAGTGTCTACATGCACACCCCTGTAGCAAGAGGAAACAAGGAAAGGTACAGTTTCCAAAAAGCCCCTAAGAATAAAAGGAAAATTCTCTCTGGAGCTGTCCCCAGAAACAACATCATATGCAAAGAAAGTCAGAACTCAATAAAAATGATCAAACTGTAGAAGGACAAGGCATTTAAAATGCAGCAACAGAACTCAGGAAACAAGCTCACAGTCTATTTCCAACTTTCCTTGAGTCTGATTATTTTCATTCTGGACCCTCGAGCCTCACTCTCTTCACCTAATAGCTTTGTTAATTCCAATTCCTTTCCTCACTTTGCCTCTGAGACTACTCAACAACATTGTAAGAAATGGGATTCTTAGGGTATTTTTCAACAAGAGTCAGAATCAGATAATGTCATAAACATCACATTGACTTAGAACAGATTTAATTTAAATTCTGCTATATGACTAATTCTAATCCTGCTATATGCATTCTTATATTCTTAACATATTTAATGACTCAGTACTAAAGCCCTGTTTTAAAACATTTTTCTTATTTCTAGTATGTAAACACTGTTTAAAAAAACTCCATTTGCCATCTTCAGTGAAACTTTAAAGTGTGTTTTAAGTCCAAGAGAACTTAGTCTACGTGGCCACAGATGAAATGGTCAGTATTGTCTGCCCAGGGTGCAGATGCCTTGGAGGGATTAATCCTCTTTTTACTCTCATTGTCCTGGAACAAAGGTCAACCAGTCCTTCCTGAGAATAATGTGGAAACATACTTAATAAATAGTCTTCTCTTCTGAGACTAGACGTTGACTTTCTAAAACATAATTAACAGGATGCCAGTCAATGAGTGCACTTTTGGCTGCATGTCTGGGGAGTTTAGATGCCTCCAAGTTAGGGGGGCCACAGTGCTAGTTATCAGGGTGACAGTCCCAACCTGCCCTCTCAAAGTGGCTGCACAATGATGCCTAGTAAGTTCAGCTAAATGCCAAATCCTTCTGAGGAAATGGGCCTGTATCACGACTACAAAAACGGGCATTTGGGTGTGAGAGTGAGCAAGACTTCACAATAAGGATGTAAATACCAGCCTGGGCACGAGGGAAGGTGTTCACCCAGTTACTGAACACACAAGATAACAGTGACTCACTTCACTCAGCATTATGCTTGGCCAGAGATTCTTAATTCCTCTTTAAAAACAAGAATATTGTACCAGCGGGTAAAGATTTTATTCTCCTCAACAATGGGATTGAATATGCCAAGGCATAGAAGCAGAAAATTAGATCTGCTGATCCTAGGGCCAAGATAGGGGTGACTGAAAGCCACAACAGGTCACTTCCGGTGGCTCTTCAGTGTCACGAGGACCTGGAAATCCAGGGAGAACCATCGGGAGAGTGTCTGCCTCCAACCAGGAGAGGCGGGGGAGGCAAGCTAGACCCAGCCTCAAGCAGGAGAATGGAATCAAAACATGGGCACTTCCCATACCTCTGCTATTCCCGTGCTTCTGGAGTACTAACCAAGGAGGCCAAGGCACTGAGTAGTTAAAGAAAAGGTTATGGATCTGGGTCTCTTCCTCAGAGACCATTGCCAAATAGTGCAGAGAAGCCAGCAGGGTCAGCCCCTGCTTGATACGTCATCCACGAAGAAGCAAAATTGGTCAAACAGGTCCCTGAAGACAAAAGGCAAGCTATACACCTACAAGCAGAAATTTAATTTTTATCAGTGGCAGGGAGAGTTCACGTGAATCGTGTTGCAGCTTCTACCTTTCCTATTCGCTCAAACTCAGCGCTACTTATTGTGCTTCCCTCTGTGTCTCAGATTTATTGTTCCCTGGACTAATACCTGGGGGCAGGGGCAGGGGGAAGAGGCTGTGATTTAGGTTCTTGTCAAGACTCAAATTAAATACAGTGCCTCTTTCTTTTCCTAACGCCCTCCATTTGGCCAAACTTAGATGAGATGATAAGACATTAATTCAGAACCCTCTGCCCACAGCCTTCCTCTGTGCTGACCTCCAGCCAGACTTATGGGGATGCCAAGCCAACTGATGAGTGGCCAGGAACTTTCTCTGGAGTGTTCCACCAAGCAAGGGAAACAAAAACTCTACAAGGTGTACCAACAGCCCTAACCTCTCGCTGTATATAATCCCCAAGAGACAGATGCCAGTATACTCCCCTTTCCATAGGCAAAAGTCTAGCCCACATTCTTGAGCCACAAGGGAGCAATGGAGATCTTAGCTCCTCAATCTTCTCTTTCACTTGCCATTAACATTTACTAAATACATAACATTCACTAAAATACAGGGCTCTCTTCCACGGGAGAAATTCTTGGCATTTACAGTCTGTCACCACCAAGGTTCGTTGTATTCCCCTTGACCCGGTAGTTGCCCATGACCAAGTCGGTCCCTCTCTTGAAAGAGGTTAGTCTTTTCAACTTTTTGATCTGGTCTTTTTCTGCCCCCTCAGGTCATGGATTGTATGGGACTTTTGAAATGTTATCCTCCTGGAGGAAAACTAGAGAAGACCAACATGTTAAAGAGAGAACTGCAGCAGTCTATGCAGACTCCATGCTCTCCTTTTCTCTCACCACTGCCATGTACCTGGTCACCTTCGGCATAGGGGCCAGCCCTTTCACGAACATTGAGGCAGCCAGGATTTTCTGCTGCAATTCCTGTATTGCAATCTTCTTCAACTACCTCTATGTACTCTCGTTTTATGGTTCCAGCCTGGTATTCACTGGCTACATAGAAAACAATTACCAGCATAGTATCTTCTGTAGGAAGGTCCCAAAGCCTGAGGCATTGCAGGAGAAGCCGGCATGGTACAGGTTTCTCCTGACAGCCAGATTCAGCGAGGACACAACCGACGGCGAGGAAGCGAACACTTACGAGAGTCACCTATTGGTATGTTTCCTCAAACGCTATTACTGTGACTGGATAACCAACACCTATGTCAAGCCTTTTGTAGTTCTCTTTTACCTTATTTATATTTCCTTTGCCTTAATGGGCTATCTGCAGGTCAGTGAAGGGTCAGACCTTAGTAACATCGTAGCAACTGCGACGCAAACCATTGAGTACACTACTGCCCAGCAAAAGTACTTTAGTAACTACAGTCCAGTGATTGGGTTTTACATATACGAGTCCATAGAATACTGGAACACTAGTGTCCAAGAAGATGTGCTAGAATACACCAAGGGGTTCGTGCGGATATCCTGGTTTGAGAGCTATTTAAATTACCTTCGTAAACTCAATGTGTCCACTGGTTTGCCTAAGAAAAACTTCACAGACATGTTGAGGAATTCCTTCCTGAAAGCTCCCCAATTTTCACATTTTCAAGAGGACATCATCTTCTCTAAAAAGTACAATGATGAGGTTGATGTAGTGGCCTCCAGAATGTTTCTGGTGGCCAAGACCATGGAAACTAACAGAGAAGAACTCTATGATCTCCTGGAGACCCTCAGGAGACTTTCTGTCACCTCCAAGGTGAAGTTCATTGTCTTTAACCCGTCCTTCGTGTATATGGATCGATATGCCTCCTCTCTGGGAGCCCCCCTGCACAACTCCTGCATCAGTGCTTTGTTCCTGCTCTTCTTCTCGGCATTCCTGGTGGCAGATTCTCTGATTAATGTCTGGCTCACTCTAACGGTTGTGTCCGTGGAGTTTGGAGTTATAGGTTTCATGACCTTATGGAAAGTAGAACTGGACTGCATTTCTGTGCTATGCTTAATTTATGGAATTAACTATACAATTGACAATTGTGCTCCACTGTTATCCACCTTTGTTCTGGGCAAGGATTTCACAAGAACTAAATGGGTAAAGAATGCCCTGGAAGTGCATGGGGTAGCGATTTTACAGAGCTACCTCTGCTATATCGTTGGTCTGATTCCTCTCGCAGCTGTGCCTTCAAATCTGACCTGTACACTGTTCAGGTGCTTGTTTTTAATAGCATTTGTCACCTTCTTTCACTGCTTTGCCATTTTACCTGTGATACTGACTTTCCTGCCACCCTCTAAGAAAAAAAGGAAAGAGAAGAAAAATCCTGAAAATCGGGAGGAAATCGAATGTGTGGAAATGGTGGATATTGACAGTACCCGAGTGGTTGACCAAATTACAACAGTGTGATAGAGTCTGCTTGTTATATTTTCACCCTAGGTCTTATCGAGAGCAAAGAGATTATGTTAATGAAACAAATTCAAAGTTGTTCTTTCTTTTTTAAGAAACAGACATTGCCAAAGTAAAGGACAAGGGGGGAAATGGGCATTGCATATTTTCAGTCTTTTAAACAAAAGGACTGCTACCAGGAAGAATTTACATACACACATACACACATAGACACATCTCTTAAACTAAGATCAAATAGAAGAAAGCTTATTAGCAAGCAGAATCCTATTTTATTCACACTGCAGATGTTGCCGGTATTGTGACAAAAACCTACTGATTGAAAGGTCAGCTGCCAAAGCAGAAATAGCTTTAAGCATTGTTCAAACAATAAAGCTTCCAGAACTTCTGCAGAGCAGTAGCTCTGGGCAGAGTCTATGGTTTGAGGTCTTAGCTGTCTCATCTAGTTCCCCAGCACCCCAAGGAGATGCTTTCAAAAGTTCTAGCCAGCAAAAGCAAGCCACAACCTTGGAAATGACCCATGGTAGAGTGGCCATCACCCATGGAATGAAATTGAGTGATTCCCAAATTCGCCCAGGTGAGGCAGTTTTGTTGTGCAGAATGAAGAAATCATAGCCCCTCATCAGCATACTTTGACCATGTGTATGATTTGGTGAATACACCTTTAAACCAATGACAGCTCCAGCACTGCAGAGTTGGAGCGATTCTATTTTGGAATATCTTGTTGCTTGTCACCAAATGGATCTGCTTTATTAGTTACAGCTCTTGGCAGGAGGCTTCGGGTACCCAAAGCTGCAGAGCCAAACCCAAATACCTGGCAGGATGAAGGAAAAGCAGGTGTCTACTTGAACCCAGAGGCAGTGTCTCCATTTTAACAAAAAATATGGCCAACTGGTACAGCTGTTTGTGGTCTGACCCTACATGCAGTGTTTGCGTGGCTGCCCAGAAGCAACATCTGCCTGTGCATAGCTGAGGAAGGAGAAATGAACACTGAAATGGTCATCTGCCATAGCATTTCAAGTGGCAGGGCCAGTCTGCCTTCGCCATGAGACATGGCTGCTCAGAGACACAGAGGAGAAAAGGAAGTTCTTTGGTGAGTGCTAAGTCCTGAACTGAGAAGCTTCATAGAAGTGCAGGCAGGGAGATGAAGGACTGAAGGGGAGAAAATGGAAATGACTGGAAGACATAATCACCAATACACGTTTATCAGTGATGGTGGCCAAAGGTTTCTGCTAAGCTGGCTGCACTTTCATCTTCCTGGTGCCCCCCACCCTGCCCCCCACACCTTTGCTGGTGCCCGTCTAATGCACTGCGCGGCCCTTCTGTACATTAACGGGCCTAGATGTTTATACTGTCGGTCGCAGTATTTACAGGCTCTAAACAGAAACAGCTTTGACTGGAAGAGGCTGTATATGTTGCCCAGACCTCTGCATTCCTTTATGTCTATAAAAATGACGCTATTTCCTGGTCACATTTGAGGCAAATGCCTACAGCATTTTTCCCTTTTAGAGATGTAGCTTATTTAGACATCTATAGTGGGAAGCGTTTCCCAAAAGCACCTTTGCTCTCTGTACTGTGCAACTTCCCCATCCTCCGCACAAGAGGAAACTGAGACCTAGGAGAGTAAAGAGACTCAGCCAGGGTCACACCAATAGGGGGTTTCCATCATTTTTGCATGCCTAAGACAGGGCAAGCCACTTTAAGATTTTCCCTTAAGAGGGCTATTACTCCCTACAAAGTACATTTCCAAGGAAAAGAACATAGGACTTTATTGGCCACATGGCAGATTTTTTTTTTTTTTTTGTGTTTTGGGAATGTTTGGAATTTTGGTTTGCCATTGTCTTTCCAAACAGCAAAAATGCCCAAATGATTCCAGTGTAAATGCACCAAGTGCAAACCTGTGCTTTCTATTTCCTGTACTGTCGTTCACTCAGTTCTCAATACATAGCTAGTGCGTTACACATTTGTTCAGTCTCTCCTGCAGACACACTAAGCGATCATACCAACGTGTTATGCACTCAACTAGAAGATAATGAGCTTTAATCTGAGGACAAGTACAGTCCTCGTAAAAGGGCAAGTTCGCATAATAGATCTGCGATCAATTCTCTCTCCAAGGGGCCTGCAACTAGGCTATTATTTATAAAACACAGCCGAAGAGGGGATTGGTTTTATTCTTAAATCATATGTTGCTAAATCATTTTCTGAGCAGTGTGTTCTAAATCAGCCATTGATTTAGTGTCGGCCAGGTGGAGCCCCTCGGGTTAAAGCGACTCCACAAACCCTGATACAACACACACACACACCAATTAAATGAATTTTATGGAGAATTTAATCATTCAATTTGATTAACCAGAATGACTTGTGGTAGAACTTTGTTTTATGACAGATAGTAACTTCCCAACTTGATTGAGTCTCTGTATACCTTGGAATATTGTATTTTTAGCCGAAGGGCATTTTCAACCTTGTCAACTTCCCTTTTCAGTGCTTGAAATCAAGGCTTATGGAATTCTGACTGTGGAATGATTTTTTTTTTAACTAGGGGACTCTGCATGCCAAGATTTATTGTTTACTGTTAGATCATTATTATTTACTCGTTAATTATTATTATTATTATTATTATTTACTCGTTAATGATTACTGCTCTCACAGCATTGGGTTAGCCCCACCATGGAGAAGACACTTGAGAAGCAACTCCAAATCACATCCCCATAAAATTTAAGTCTTCACTTCATGAAGTTTTTCTTTTTCAATTACTATAAAGAGGGAAGGAACAAGCCTAGCAAACACTTGCAAAGTTTTAGTTTTCAATTAATTCCAACCAAGACGTTAATGTTCACTTTACCAAAGAAACGTATTGGTTGGTTTTGAGTTGGTGTTTGTTTACCAAAGAAAATATTCCATTCATCAAAAACATTTCTCCTGGTCAACTAAAAAACTCTGATACTTGAGCGTTCTTGACCAGTCATAATGAAGAAAAGGAAAGTCAGGGTCAGGGTGATATTCTTTCATTGAATAGAGCTCTGCAGAAAATGTAAATTTACAAGAAGCTTGGGGTTTGCAACAAAGAAAATGATACTGAAACAAGGCATTATTGTTTAAGCCCCATACCAATGGTCCAACAAGTACTATGAGGGCTCCTCAGGCTAAAAGAAGGCCATTTTCTCCACAGGAAAAAAAAGACAAACCCTCATGAAACTCCCTCTTTATTGTTCCAGCTCCTAAGTTTTGGTTTGGTTTGGTTTTGGAGTTTGGGGTTTTGTTCTGCTTTGGTTTGGTTTGTAGTGGTTTGTTTGTGTTTCCTTGTTTTGCTCCCGTCTTTCCCACCATTTTCACCCCCTCAATCTTCACTCAGAAGAGAGATAATCAGATGCCATCCTCCATGGCTATGGTTATTTATGCAAAATGCTGCTCTAAATTAGGCCCTTAATAACCCTGTTATTTTAACTAACCACCACCCAATTGTTCTAAGTGGCACTCCGGGACCCCAGCACTACTCTCCTCCAGCCCCAGCAGTGGAGCATTGCTGTGTCTATCTCAAGAACAGGTGGGTTGGACAGCCACACTGGGGGTGTGGCAGAGGCAGAGCCTCTTGAACACAGATGGTATCCTCCTCATAATGGCTTTATTCCTTTGGATCCTATTAAAGTAGCCCTGCAGCTTGTAATAGTGTTTGAACCCTGTGAATCTGTTTTCTCATCTGTAAAATGGGGATCATAACATGAACTGTCTCTAAATTCAGCAGATACATACTGAGTGCCTAATACCACCCAGATACTATTCTAGAGACTGGGGACAGAGCAGTAAACAGATAAAGTAAACCTGCCCTCGGAGAGTCTACATTTGAGTGATGTTCCAGATTTACTGTGAGGGTCAAGGGAGATGATGTTCAGAAAGTGCTCATGGCAAGGGCTGGTGTAGAGAAGAAACTCAAGACATTATTTATAATTTCTCTATCCCACACAGTAGCACTAGGGCCCATGATGTAAAGCTCAGAGAAGTAAATTTTTGCAGATTTGGGCACAGAATTAGGGCTATATGAAGATGCAATTAGTTCTCCTGGTCATTTCAGGACATTCAAAATTTGGCTGGATCACCATTCAGTGGGGCAACTGTCAAGAGGGCACAAGCTCTGGATGTTGGGGTTGGATTGTAATCCTTTAAAAAAATGGGATATAGGCACTTGGGGATGAGAGTCAGGAGGGAAGGCCACTTGCTATTCAATTACTATGCCTGACTTGATTGAAGATATTTGAACACTCCTGCTGGGTAATTTGCTTTTAAGTTTGTTCTACACAAAAAGCACCAAGTATCTGAAGAAAAAGTTCCCAATTTTTAAAAGCATGGTAAAGCTGTGACACGGAGGAAAATATTAAATTAGTACTAGTGGATTCTCTGGCAAAGACCTGAGGATGGCTGCAGCCAGCACATGGCAGAGTTCCTCCCCGTGGTGGTTACAACTGTTGATTTCTGTTTCCTGCCAGTCCACGAGAAAGCAAATAGGAAAGTGAATGAGCTAGAATCCGTTCACCTGAATAGGCAGTGTCAGGATGTCTTCCCCAGTCTTGCCTCTCCCCTGCCCCCCTTCTGCTCAGGTGATCTGTTTGAAGTCCTCTTTGCTATCTACAAGGGTACCATGCAAGTAAGAGGAAGTGAGGCAACCAGAGAGCTATGGCCTCTGTGCAGATTTTCAAGTTAGATTAAAATTAGCACCACAAGAAATCAGAGGAGCTTACTGGGTAGGGAAAGAAGGCTTCTTCTCAAAGTACAATCAAAGCAATGTATACCAAGGAGGCAGCCCACAGAGGAACCTTGGTGGAAGGAAAGCTGTTCCTGTGGAATGTGCCAGCCTCTTCTCCGTCCAGAATGTTGACACCAGTTGAATCTTTGGATAGAATTACACTTACTCCCTCATTTTTCACCTGAGAAAACTGAAACCCAGAGAAGTGAAATGGCATGCACAGAGCTAGTTAGAAGCAGATACAGGTCTATAATTCAAGTCTCCTAGCCTCAGTCCTTTTTCCATTCTGCCACTTTACTGCCAAATTCTATGTATCTAAATTATGGGGTCTTAACCTGGGGGCCATGAATGAGTTGGTGGGAGGGCAGGACTCTGAACTCCCTAAAATTAAATTATATGCAAAAATGTGTGTATATGTTTAATATGTGCATTTTCTTAAAAGGAGAGTTCATAGTTGTCATCAGATTCTAAAAGATGTCCGTGACCCAAAAAGGGTGAAGAACCACTGTCCTAAATTAATAAAGACCTCAATGGGAGTGTGATTCTGGTGTCCTCATTTTGGCTAATGGGCAATCAAGGGTTCCTCAACCACTTTTTCTCCAAGAAGCCAAAACTGCTTCCAAATATTGGTACCTTCATGCCCATCCAAGTGCCTACTTCCATTCATTTATTCTTTATTCATTCATCTGTTTATTCATTTTGCATATTTATGTTCCAGCAGCAGCTAAACATACTCTCCAGGGAAGAACTGGGGAAAGGACCCCTCTGCCTGTGCTCTTCTTGACAGAAAGAATACCAGGTTGCTACCACATTCTCACTATCGCAACAAAGTATATGCAGCCTCAAAATTACAGTAAGCACAGCCCACACACATACATATACAAAGGGGCCATCCAAGGAAGCCAACATATGAAAGTAGGTGCTGTTAAAGAACCAGGGTCAAAAGAACCTACCTCCAAGTTATATAGGTACCAGCTGTGGGGCAGCAATATACCACATATTTAGAAGGGCTGCTCCCAGGCAATTTTGAGATGTCTACACGAGGCATGCATGCACACACTTGGAGCAGCTACCTCACCAACAAACAGGGATAGCATGTGTCTCATTCATCACGATATCTGTAGCAGGCAAATAGGAAATCATGGCCATGGACATACGGTTACATTTAAGGACAGGTGTGTCTTGGACACAGATAGGCAAATAGAAGCCCAGTTTTCTTGACTCCTAGCCATAAGCTAGATATAGTGTATGTTGATGGAGGAAGCTGAAAAAGAAATGACTCTATTTGTACCTGTTGGTTTTGCTTTCTCTGTTATAACTTTGGGCACAATGGAACATACCTGGTTTGTCCTAATGGCATTGCTTGGGGAATCATCACTTGGTCTTCCCTGAAGCACAAAGAAGGCAGCCAAACAGTCCATTTATATGACACCCTGCCCAGCCATGACAAGGGAAGCCTTCTAGGGAGATGGAAGAATATTCATTCCACTTTGTAGCATCTGATGTGAAGTTAGAAGACTTTATTCATTAAGATATCTAAAGTGCTTTGTTTACTTTCTACAAAATGGCAAAGACACAGCCCATGTCCATTACCCATCCCAGGTTCATCATTGGGACACCAGGATTCTCTTTGGCAAAACAATGTACTTAATTTCCAGGGTGAACCCTCAACATGTTTAACTTGGAATTTCAGATCTTTATTCTTTAACATCCTGCCAAAATTGACTTTGCACCCTGTCCAGAGTCACCAAGTCAGATCCCATGATGCCTCCTAGGACCATGGATGACTACTCAAAACTGGTAGTCACCTGTTGGGTCGGCTTCGTACACACACGTGCGCACACACACAGACATGCTGTGTGTGTGTATACTCAACACACCCATAACACATGTACAACACATAAACACATATACATACCTGACACATCTTAAGGCACATTAAAATGCTTTAGCAGCCCCAGCCCTGTGGTTCTGTGGGGCTTGGCAAGCCAAGGTCTTCAGCTATCTACAGGAAACCATAACCATTCTAGTTGTTTCCTGTGCATGAGTATGTTTGAGACCAGCCATACAGTACACTTAAAAAAAGAAAACCAGGGAAGTGAATGTTTCTTGGAATTTACAAATTGCTAACAGTTCTATGGCAGGAAACTACTGATGGAATTCCCTAAGTCATAGGTGAGAGCAAAGACCTAAAACCACAGAGATTATTCCCAAGGTCTGGAATTGTGGAAATTTATCTAAAATTTTTCTTTGTGATTGAGACAAGGGGAAAGGGACTCGGGAGGATAGAGGAAGGACATACCATGTGGTCACCCCATCTTAGCAATTCCCAAACTTAAGAAGGACTAGGAATTTTCCACTTATCCCTACCATTAGTTTGACAGGAAAGCCAGTACCTTTCATCCACTTCAAGGAAAGAAGGTGCCATCCAGGAAAACCTGGTAGTAGGAAACATCAGTTTGGGAGAAAAGTCACCAAAATAACAAAACTATACGAGACCAGACACTTACAGTGCACACACGCACACACTTAGGAAGCGGACATTAAGAAGAGTTGGGGAGCAGAACCCTAGCAGAGTTCCTAAAATTTAGACAGAGTGTAGAAGGAAAAAAGTAGTGATTGGGAAGATGAAACAAATCAAATTTGTGCAGAAGGACTGAGAATATAAGCTGCAAATTGTGGAGTTGTTCAGGAATCTCTGTAAGATAAAAATATGGAGCCTGAATCTGTACTTTTTGAATAAAGTCAAAAGGCTCCACATTTTCTTTTGCATTCACAGCCCATAATTTCTCTTCAGTAACTTGGTAAGGACACATTCAGGTTCTATTTCTATTATCTGTGATCCCATGTGCAACCGCCCCTCCTGCTTGTGTATTCACCCTCCAGCTTAGAGCCTGTGAGCAGAATTATTGAATGCCAGGCCCAAACAAGGAAAGTTACAGCTTTGGTTTAATAGCTCCTTGGTCAAATCTCTCTCACTTCTCTGAATGTGCAAATGTTTCAAAGCCGTAAAAAGTATGTCTAGATACCCAATGCATTTAACTTTTTTAACATCAAAGATATCCCCTCCCAATAATTATTAACAATGACATAGTCATAACAGTTAAATTTCCTTTAGTCCAATTTTAGTGAGTGACAAAAAGGAAGCGAGTCCTTATCAAATATCTAGTGATGTTAGAAAAGATCCTCACCTTAGATACAAAATAGCTGAAGTAGCAAAATGTGGTCCTTCTCTTATTGTCATCACTGATGAAAGAAGTTCCTAAAATTGCGTATTATTTTGTACAGTTTTGAGCTAAATCACAATGAATTTTTAAGTCCTATCCATGGTGATTAGTCATAAGATCACATCTTCTCAATCAGATTAATCACTAATACAGCGTTTGGTAATCTGATCTTTTTCTCCAAAAACAAACCCCCAGCATTATGCTGTTTCCCAGTTTTCTAGTTGTGTTTCTTCACACTGGGCAAGTAGGTGATTTGGGAAGTAACAACCTGTTCTTTAAAAGATTTTATTTAAGGGGTGCCTGGGTGGCTCAGTGGGTTATAAACCTCTGCCTTCGGCTCAGGTCATGATCTCAGGGTCCTGGGATCGAGCCCCGCATCGGGCTCTCTGCTCAGCAGGGAGCCTGCTTCCTCCTCTCTCTCTACCTGCCTCTCTGCCTACTTGTGATCTCTGTCTGTCAAATAAATAAATAAATCTTTAAAAAAATATATTTTATTTAAAAGGGTGCCCGGCTAGCTCAGCCGGTAGAGCATGAGACTTGTAAAAGATTTTATTTATTTATTTGAGACAGAGAGTAAGAGAGAATACAAGAGTAGGGTGAGGGGCACAGGGAGAAGCAGACTCCCCACTGAGCAGGGATCCCAATGTTGGGCTCTATCCCAGGACTCTGAGACCATGACCTGAGCTGAAGGCAGCACCTTAACCAACTGAGTCACCTAGGTGCCCCTAGTAACCTGTTTTTAAACTAAGAAAGAATATCCAAATCCTAGAGTACATAATTATTTCAGGTTGGTCAGTTTTGAGACAGATAAGCATTAAAACCTATTGGGAAAAATAACACAGTTGCATCCCCACCTTGACAAAACATGGGTCACACCACCTTTGATCCGTGACAGGCACACCTGCTTGGGTGGAATCAATTGAAAACTTGCCTAGAAAAATTTCCCACAAAGAGTTAAAACACTTGTCTAATAAGGAACATTAGTAAACTACACTTTTTACTTAAAGTCAAGATATTCTGAAGATGTTTAAGGAAAGTCAATGTAACAAGTGACCAGCTCTTCCAGGAAAAAAAAAATGATATCCTGTATTTTGTACCACTTGAATTTCTCTGACACCTAAAATATGTATTTACATCATCCCACAGCTACACAAAAACAAAATCAGCAGGGAAAACTGCCCCACTGATGATTGGCAATCCCACAGCTCCTCTCCATCTGACCAGCTTTCACCAGAGGGCAATATTTCAGGCTTACACATGGAAAGTATAGACTGCCAAAACCCCTAAGCTACTTAGCATATTAAACCTTGAAAATGGTTCATGACAAATCATTGGAGTTCTTAGTTGACTGTCCTTCCATATTAAACTCCCATCTGCCAATGAAACATCGTTTCTAATCTTGATCTCCAATTCCAAGTGTAAAGAAGATTTCATATTTATTGCTTTCATTTTTTCATACGTGTTTCTAATTCTCTGATAGACACACAACAAAGAGTGAAATGGCAATGAGCCAGGGGAATGTTTTCATTTTTACTCTTTTCCTTTTCTTTTTTTTTTAAGATCCCAATTATTTCAATACTCTTTAATAGCAACTAGTATGTGTTCTTTCTTGTTTTATCATTTTTTTTCCAAATGAACAGTCAAAAAGTTTATGTAACTTAATGTCTTACAGATAAAGGGGATAAAGGTTTGGGGGTTTTTTTGTTTGTTTAGCAAACAGATGTCTTTTTATACAACTTTGCATATTGGCTTAAAGGTCACAATGTTACACTTCTGTCTCTAGAGAAAGAAAAGTCCATTTCCTGGTCTTAGTTTAATATATGATCATAAACAGGACACAAAACTCATAGCAGGAAGCAACCTATATACCTACATGCCTGAGCTTAATGGATGTCAATAGAGGCCTAAGAAAATATGTTCAGCCTTTTTCTTCTGCAGCATTCTGGTCTTCTACAGGCATTTGGGGCTGAGGAGAGAGGAAATGCTGTATGCAATAGTTGTATGTCAACACTGGTACATAGAGGGATGAGAAAAGCCTGAGAAAGGGGTAACAAGCAGTATATATGAGCAGGGTGTCAAATCAATTGTTGGTGGGAGTAGCAGGTGGGTTTTCATTTTTTAGTTTATTTCACAGGGTTAACTAAATGGTTGCACGTTTATCACTATGACAAAGTTTGAATCCAAAATTACATGTCACAGGTACCAAATTATGCTATTGACTTCCTAATGTAAAGGACTGGAATGATTTCAGATTTTATCTCAATAGTTCTGAGCTGGGAATAGCAAAGAAGTTGCACTTATACTCCTGTCTGTTAAAATCCTTATTTAGCCCATTTCCATGGAAACTGAAATCAGATCTCTCTCTCTTTCTCTCTCTCTCTCTCTCTCTCTCTCTCCCTTTCTCTCTCTCTCTCTCTCCCTCTCTCTCTCTCTCTCTCTCTCACACACACACACACACACACAGAACCTGTATATTTTGGTGTGTGCACACATGTGTCTGTGTCTGTGTGTGCCCATGTAAGCATCCACAGGAGAATTTCTGTGGGGACACTCTCTCATCAGTGGTAACTTTTCCACAAATGAAAGAAATGCCAGCAGTGAAAAAAGGCCAGACTGACTTCCTTTTTCAGAAGCCAATCTGTAATGTAGATAAAAATCCCAGGTCAGAAAAATAAGCATATTACACCCAGGCTTTTCCTACCAATTCCTTGAGAATTCCATTTCATAACTGCATGTTCATTTAATTTAGTTAACTAACTTGGAAATATTTTATGGTAGAAAGTCATCTGCAGGAACTAAATTTAATCCCTTGGACTTTTGCCCACTTTGCTTTACTCTCAAACATTTGACATTTCCTTAAATAGCCCAGAAAAATAAGGGCCAAGGGAAAAGAGAAAATGAATGGCTTCATTTTAATATTTCAACATATACTTGGTTAAGTTTCCAACCTAATGGCAAAATAATATACGCACATTCCAGATTTATAGAGATATTTAGTATATTATTCCATTATTGTCCACAACTGCCTTGAAGATAGATCAACATTCAAATTACTGCCTATTAAAGGGCATTGCTAGAACCTATAGTAAGCTTTGAAAAAGAATGAATACTGTCCCCTCCATATTTCTTGAATGGCATCATCAGGCAACCTCCTTCCTTCTATACATGGACAGTTTTTGATAGGGGGAAATACTTTACTTTCTATTTCTGTTCCTTTTTTTCATAAGAAAAGATAA
The DNA here is from genome assembly GCA_003697995.1 of Taxidea taxus jeffersonii. Lineage (NCBI taxonomy): Eukaryota > Metazoa > Chordata > Mammalia > Carnivora > Mustelidae > Taxidea > Taxidea taxus. The sequence continues at coordinate 62,399 of ML097436.1, forward strand.
GAAAAGATAAAACGGGATTTCTTTTAAAAGAATTCATCTTAGAATGAATTGTAGATGATGATTTTGGATCTTAAATTAGATTCTCTTACCATACCCTTCAGCAATGTTGGTGAGTTTTGCAACTCATGAAATATTTAGCTTTTGCTAGAATCCAAAACAGAATGAAGAGCTATACATTTCAGCTGGCAAAGATCAACGGGGCAACAGGACAAAACTCATGTTTGATCTTAAACATGAGATTTTTGTTTTAAATATCAAGGCAACATATTCTTATTTGCGCTTCATACTTGGATGGGTAGGCTTACGAGGGTACGGTCTGTATTCAACACCTGGGGAAGGGCGATGATTTTACTTGATAAAATGGAAAAGTCACTTCTTAGCATTAAAAAAATAAGCATGAAGAGTAAGGGGTGGAAAAACCAAAATTTCTTTTATTTAAATAAAATTAGCCAACATTTAGTACATCATTATTTTCAGGTGTGGAGTTCAACAATTCATCAGTTGCATACAACACTCAGTGCTCATCCTATCACGTGCTGTCCTTAATATCCATCATCCAATTACTCAACCCCCACACACTTCCCCTCCAGCAACCCTCAGTTTGTTTCCTATAGTTAAGTGGCCCTCATGGTTTGTCTCCCTTCTAATGACATCCCATTCAGTTTTCCCTCCCTTCCCCTATGATCCTCTGCACTGTTTCTTTTAGTCCACATATGAGTGAAACCATATGATGATTGTCTTTCTCTGATTGACTTATTTCACTCAGCATAGTACCCTCCAGTTCCATCCAGACTGATGTATTCCTCCTTTCTGATAGCTGAGTAATATTCCATCATACATATATACCACATCTTCTTTAACCATTCATCTGTTAATGGACATCTCAGCTCTTTCCACAGTTTGGCTACTGTGGACAATGCTGCTATAAACATTGAGGTGCAGGTGGCCCTTTAGATCATAACATTTGTATCTCTGGGGTGAATGCCTACTAAGGCAATTGCTGGGTGGTAGGGTAGCACTATTTTTAATATCTTGAAGAACCTCCATACTGTTTTCCAGAGTGGCTGCACCAGCTTGCATTTCCACCAACAGGGTAAGAGGATTCCCCTTTCTCTGCATCTTTGCCAACATCTGTTGTTTCCTGACTTCCTAATTTTAGCCATTCTGACTGGTGTGAGGTGCTATCACATCATGGTTTTGATTTGTATTTCCCTGATGCCAAGTGATGTGGAGCATTTCTTCATGTGTCTGTTCGCCATTTAGATGTCTTCTTTGGAGAAATGTTCTGTTCATGTCTTCTGCCCAGTTCTTGATTGGATTATTTGAGTTTTGGGTGCTGAGTTTGAGAAGCTCTTTATAGGTCTTGGATACTAGTCCTTTATCTGAGAAGTCATGTGCAAGTATCTTCTCCCATTCCGTACATTGCCTTTTCGTTTCATTGACTGAGTCCTTCACTGTGCAGAAGTTTTTATCTTCAATGAGGTCCCAATAGTTCATTTTTGCCCTTGCTTCCCTTGCCTTTGGAGACATGTCTAGCAAGAAGTTGCTGCAGCCGAGGTCAGAGGTTGCTGCCTACGTTCTCCTCTAGGATTTTGATGAATCCCTCTCAAATGGAGGTCGTTCATCCATTTTGAGTTTATCTTTGTATATGGTGTAAGAGAATGGTCCAGTTTCATTCCTCTACATGTGGCTGTCCAATTCCCCCAGCATCACTTATTGAAGACACTGTCTTTTTTTCCACTGGATATTCTTTCCTGCTTTGTTGAAGACTACTTGACCATAGACTTGAGGGTCCATTTCTGGGTTCTCTATTCTGTTGCATTGATCAGTGTACCTGTTTTTGTGCCATTACCATATTGTCTTGATGATTACAGTTTTGTAATAGAAATTGAAGTCCGGCATTGTGATACAACCAGTTTTGGTTTTCTTTTCCAACATTCCTCTGGCTACTCAGGGTCTTTTCTGGTTCCATACAAATTTTAGGGTTATTTATTCTAGCTCTGTGAAAAATGTCCATGGTATTTTGATAAGGATTGCACTGAATGTGTAGATTGCTCTGGGTAGCACAGACATTTTAACAATATTCATTTTCCCAACCCATGAGCATGGAATAATTTTCCATTTCTTCATGTCTTCCTCAATTTCTTTCATAAGCTTTCTGCAGTTTTCAGAGTACAGATCCTTTACCTTTTTGGTTGGGTTTATTCCTAGGTATCTTATGGTTTTTGGTTCAATTGCAAATGGGATTGACTCCTTAGTTTCTCTTTCTTCTGTCTCATTTTTAGTGTTATAGAAATGCAACTGATTTCTGTGTGTTGATTGTATACCATGTTGCTGAATTCCTGTATGAGTTCAAGCAATTTTGGGTTGGAGTCTTTTGGGTTTTCCAGAAACAGTACCATGTAATCTGCAAAGAGTGAGAGATTGACTTCTTGTTTTTCAATTTGAATGCCCTTTATTTCTTTTTTTTTTTCAAAGATTTTATTTATTTATTAGTTAGAGAGAGAGAGCGAACGAGCACAGGCAGACAGAGAGGCAGGCAGAGGCAGAAGGAGAAGCAGGCTCCCTGCCGAGCAAGGAGCCCGATGTGGGACTCAATCCCAGGACGCTGGGATCATGACCTGAGCCGAAGGCAGCCGCTTAACCAACTGAGCCACCCAGGTGTCCCGAATGCCCTTTATTTCTTTCTGTGGTCTGACTGCTGAGGCTAAGACTTCTAGTACTATGTTGAACAACAGTGGTGAGAGTGGGCATCTCTGTCGTGTTCCTTACCTTAGGGGAAAAGTTCTGCTTTTCCCCATAGAGAAAGATATTCACTGTGGACTTTTCAAAACCAAAATTTCTTATCATGAAGGCATGGTTCAAGATGCCAGGCTTCTCCCTCTCAGGTGCAAGTGTTATTTTATCTTCCCAAGGGTATTATATCAAGATGACATTTCATCACCTACATGAAAATCCTCATTTCTGCAGGGAGCATTACTGGTTCACAAGAACATAAAAACCAGAAATTCCCTTGAGTCATAGGACTTAAGTCACCAAATCAAAAACATCATTTAGGAGAGGGAGCCCTAAAAATGTGTAATAAATACCCACCACAACAGCTTGAACAGGAATATAGATATTGAAGCTGTAAGAATGTTGAGTCTCATGAATTTGAGGCCATCAAACAAAAGATCCTATCCCGTCTGCACTTACATGAATTAAAAAATGTAAGGCTGTAAAGGGTGTACTTTTTTTTTCACTTCAATTGACCTTGTATTGTAGAAAGTGATACAAAAAAAAAAAACACTCCAAAACCCTAGAAGTAGTACTGAATGTTTTCAGGCCATGGCAACTGACCTTCCATGGTTAAAAAGTAAATTTTAGAATCAGTGCTGTTGAATAATTTTTATAAATATACACACTGAGTCCAATGCTTAAACTTGAAATAACTATAGTTATGGCATTCTGAGATTTGTATCCCTGCATGCATTTTATGAATGTGAAAAAGAAAATCCTCTTCATCCCTTATACTTTTACTATTTTAGATGTTTCCAAAAATAGCCCTAGACTTCAGACAGAGTGGCTCAGAAGCTCTCCAAACAAACTTTTTCAAGTGTAAGCAAGCAGGGGTTCTACAAAAGGGTGGCTGATACAGCTTCCTGATTATCTGTATCTTAAAAGTTATAGAAATATGTACCAACAACTAAAGGACACAGTTACAAACTAAAATACTGTGACACATTGTGTGATGTCATACAATCAAATGCAATGTTTAGTAAACACACATTTTTTGTCATTTTGTACTTGTTTATACAGAATTAAAAATAAAGCACAGGACTAAAAAACAAATATATATGTGTTTCTTTTGCATTACTCTTAAGATGGTAAAGGGAAAACACAACAAGCACCACTACAAAATGTCTGATGACCACACAGCATTCAAAATAAAGTAGATGCCAAGCTGAACATTTATTAGTACGTGACCTGCCAATCAAGAATCTTCTTATTCAGATTTTAGAACTCAAGTATTTTTCAGAATATGGCTCATGTCTTCCAGTTTGTTTGACAGTGATGAATATCTTTAGCTGGGTCTCCCCCAGAATCAGACCCAGAGACAAGGATCACATGTGTAAGTAGTTTATTTAGGAGATAACCCCAGGAGCACAGGAAAAGTGAACATGGACAAGAAGGAAGACAAGGGAGTGCATGTTGATAAACAGGTTATCTCTGGACAACCAGGGCCTGAATCCCCCTGGAGATTTTTGAGGAATAACTGTGGGAAATGCTTCAGAGTTGGTCCACATGAGGAATGAGAAATTTGGGGTATTTAACTTCCAACTTCCATCAGACATTGGATAAGGGTTTCTTATGGGGCATTAACTTACTAGCCCCTCCAGCTTGCTCCATCTGTGACCTGAGGAATAAACAGCCTTTAGAAGTGAACTGCAGGTGTTCTGTAGGTGCTTTTGGCATATGCTAAAATGGTGAGTGTCAAAGGATATGGACAGAGCACCAGAAGTATCTGCTGTAATTAGAAATATTCTTCAAGATATGTACAGATAATGAACAGAGTCTTATTTAATTCTCTGAGAGATCATGGATGTTGGAGTTTCAGGACCATGCTAGAACTGAAGGCAATTAAGGTGAAGGTCTCTAGTAGAGGAACACCACTAGTAGAGGAAACTAAAAACTGATGAAGGATACAGAAGAATGAAGGTTCTAGGTGTGCTCAGCACAGAAAGATGATGGCCAATCAGGTGCTCTGGAAGCTAGGTCTTTCTGAGATATGAACAGGATTAAGAAACAAAATGATTCCAGAATAATCAGGTCTAGTGTCAGAACCAAGAAGAGTTCCAATTCTAGGTTTATCTTTGTGGGTTTTGGGGTTTTTTTTGAAGATTTTATTTATTTATTTATTTATTTTGAGATAGAGAGAACGGGGGAGGAGGCAGAGGTAGAGAGAAAATCTCAAGCAGACTGCACTGAGCATGGAGCCCAACACAGGGCTCCATCTCATGACCTCAAGATCATGACCTGAGCTAAAACCAACAGTCAGATACTTAACCAACTGAGCCACCCAGGTTTATCTTCATATACAGAAGAAGCTTTGTATCCAGTGGTGTGCTTATAAACTTTAACAACTGGCTTTCTTGGGAACAGGGGGCATAGCCAATTCCAAACTATTCACATTTTAATAACTGGCTCACAGAATTCCTAAAAAATTAATAATTGTCTCTTACAAAATGGCATGAGCTGACTCCAGCATACCACTGCCAGTAGCTCTCCACCCAACATCCAGTAACGTTTTTGAGGTTCAAAGGGCTAACAGCTAACTACTCAAATATATCTAGTCCTTGATGTTGGGAGTTATGCCTGAAATGATCTCAGTACCTGTATAGGTGGATGATGTTGTTGATTTGGGTCTTGGGGATCATCAGTAGAGGCTATGGCCTTTTGACACCCTCTGATTCTCCTTCATTATCATCTTCTTTAGAGCCTTTGAAGCCCTTTGTTTCTTGACTGGAGATTCTGGCAGAAGTGCCTCTGGGTCAGAATCTGTCAGTCCTTTACTTGTACTTGCACACTGGCATACCTCTATAATGTGTCTATTCCATTTCATGTCTTTTCCAACTAATATTTGCATCATGTGCATACAAGTAAAATCAAAGTACACTCGCACCCAAAAGCAGAACCTGGAACTGTCATGAGTACTGACGTTAATGAACATTGTAGCAAAGCCCTGTGGCTCAAGCTTCTAGACACTTTATTTAATGCAGACTTTGTCTGCCTCAGCCATGAACAAAATTTACAAATGCAATTAAATAGAGAAGCATGTTCAGTTCATACAATATCTAGCTTCCTCCCACCCAGAGTTCAGGGATCCCTTTCTCTCCTCATCACATCCTAACAGAAGTCACTGTCAACCAAACCTATCAGAAGCCACCTATTTTCTGTAAGAAATGGCTCAAATAGCTGCACCCAACTACCTGGCATTCACCATAACCTTCCTATTTTTTAAATAATTACTGCCTTCCAAGTGATTTAGATCACCTAAACCCTCTGTGTCTTTAACTATTAAGTTCTACATTTTTATAAACTCCCTGATAGCTACACAAGTTCTACTCTGGATTCATGCTGAATTGTGTCCCAATTTCTTGGTTGTTTCTTCTGTGTTCAAAAAGAAACACATATCTATTTTCAAAGTAAATATTCCCCTTCCCTCTCTTTCTCTGGTCTTACATAAGTTCAAAGTTACTAAGACACCTCTCATGTACTCTTTAGATTTCTCTGCACCTCAGTAAATTCTCCCTACACCTCTTTGCTGCTTATGTGGCAAACTGAAGTTGAATTCTTTTGTTCCCATGTTTTATGGCAAAAAAAAACCCTCTTAATTATGTCCATTGGAGTATCAGAGGAAAAAAAAATACAAAGTTCTGATTATTTGTACCTGGCTGCTCTGCATGTTCTAGTGTCCAAAAGGCATCTAAAGGAAGGAACTAACCAGAAGCTCACAATTCTTTCTCTTTCTAGGGTCTCTTTTCATGGTAGCTGCCCCTAGGGTCTAAACGAGGCTATGATTTTCAAGCCCCTTGTATAATTTTCTGCTCCCATATGATGCCTAGCTGCAGGAAATAGCAACATGAGTAACAAAGCTTTTCAATATAGTTCCAGTATTTCCAGTATTTCTATTCAAACAGAGACATTTCTTTACTATTCTCTGGCAGATTTTCCTTTGGAGAAATTGTGATCTACAAAATATTTCATTTTCTACCACATCTCTCCCATCCTTCTATCTACAGGAGCAAGATGTTATTTCTTATTAGTGAAAGAAATAATCAGACAAGAACAACTGGCCATTGAACAATTAGGAATACTGCCTGATACATGTTTTTCCCAGTACTTACTCTTAATTCCTGGTAGCAAGAATGTGTCAGCTTTAACCTATACCAGTATCTTAAGTCCCAAGGCAACATTTCTAAATTCTCAGCCTCATCTCAAAACTAAACTGAGCTCCAGTGACAGTGACAGGATACAAGATGGCAGGCTGTCACTTAGGAAGCACCACTGGCTTAAAGACCTGGATAGTCAAGGTACTATGACATCCAGGGTGGTAGTGGCAAGAGGGAGAGTGGAGAGCCTCATCTGTATTTAAATAAAATTCATTTCCTTAACACAGTATTTTTTAGAGTATTTCTTCTTATCACATGCTTGGCTATTTGGAGCTGTCATTTCTTGCTATCCTAGAACTGGTCAATGCTGGAAGTATACCTTTTTAAAAAAAAAATAATAGTATTATAAAAAGATATCTAAATGGATTTTTCTTTTGAAACCCTGCTGATTTATATTATCATTTCAGAAATTTTTTCTTAATTACAAATTAATTTTTAATCAAGTTACTCTTGGGTTTGAATTGTTCTGCCTACCAGCCTTTCAAGTAATAAGTGCCAAACAAATTCCTTAATGAACTAAGGAAACTGCTATATCAAAGAACCCCTTGGTTAAATGAAACCAATACATATCACCATAAGAGAGGTTCTATAGAGTAAGGGTATTTCCCCCAACCAGAGCTTGAGTGGATAAATAAGTAAATAAGTAATTTGTTGATCTAATTATAAGTTTTATATACTTAAAGGTCCATGTGAAAAATGACATCTCTGGCAAAGTGGTCCACTGTTAGGAAGAAATTAATTATTAGCTGTTACACATGAACCATAATTTTCTACTACTATTATTTAAGTCTTCTTAAACTCTTTGCATCCACTCATCCATCAAATATTCCTACCTCCTACATAATAGTCACCTAAATTTCCCTCAAATCACCTACCAAAGAAAACACAGAGCATGCTCAGAATCTATGACAGAGGTGGAGAAATGCAACAGGGGATTTAAATACTTCTCTTGCCCATACTGACTTTTAATTCACTACTAAGATAATAAGTTACTTCAGGTGATGAAAAGTGAGAAATAATTCTCTGAAATCAAAGAAATTTCAATATCTCCTGAAAATAGATATTTGTAAATTTTTGCCACTGCTGGAAAACTTGAGATTTAGCTCAGTTAATTGCAATAGCTTAGCTTTCATGTCTCCCATCATTTTTTAAAAAGCTTTTATTTATTTGACAGATAGAGAGATCACAAGCAGGCAGAGAGACAGGCAGAGAGGGGGGAAGCAGGCTCCCTGATGAGCAGAGAGTCAGACGTGGGGCTCTATCCCAGGACCTGAGTCAAAGGCAGAGGCTTAACCCACTGAGCCACCCAGGCACCCCTCTGCCACCATTTTTAACCCATTTGTATATACCTATGAATCTAACATAAGAAATCAAAATAAATGTTAAGACAAATGAATCATTAACAATTTTATTTAAATCCTATGTAAACCCTTTCTCTTACATTTTCTCTTACATCTCTTACATTTTGAAAATCATTTGTCTTATATAGAAGTAAATATATTAAAAATTCAAACCACAAAGAGATTTTTTTGGATACCTATATAATGAAAGTCTTAAAATAATACTACATTAGGCCTCCAATTTAATGCTGGAATGAATGTAATCTGGTTTGGAAATGGATACTACATAGAGTATTTTAATAGGCAAGTGTTCTAAGATCAACTGATGGCCTTCCTTGTGATGGGCATGAATTTTGATGGGACCCATGCTGAGAATAAGAGGGCGTAAAGGGTAACATAGGACCCCCTTCATCATGATAAACACATCTCAGTCACCTTCATGGCAGCAAGTATGCACTGCCAGCACATAGGACTGAACAGTATGTCTTTGGTTCTTGACTGCTTTTACAGAAAGTGAAAGTTCCCCGACACACACTCATTGAGGAATAATGAGTATATACTACAACTGACACTGAAAGATGCAGGGGTCAGTATAGCTTAGAAAAGAATTAAAGAGGGCAAGAGAGTGACAAAACATTTTAGAGGCAACTGCAGCAAGAATGAAGGCTTAATTTGTGCTGCCTGCCCTTCCTCTGCTCTATGGCACTATCTGTTTTCTGTGTCCTGCAAGGGGTCATCACCCATAATCCCAAAAATCCACCCTTCACCAAAAAGCCCAAATGACAGGATCTGATGGACTGTGGAACTATGACCTCCTTATGGCCCTACTAAATTAACCAAGAAGTGAATGGAGGAGGTGTACTCGCTTTCTCGGCAGCACAGCACTGGTTTCCTTTCATTGTATCTGATAGTCATTGAACATCTACTCAATTATAGGCAGCTTTGGGAGAAACTTAGCCTTCAGGGGAACCTATACCTAGAGAGAAAAAAAAGATATGCACATCAATTCTAACATCCAAGAGATTTCTTCTTTCTCTGAGGTATCTTACACCCACCTCTGAATTCTACCACTCCTACTCACCACTGCTAATTGGGAAACATAGTGGGAATTTAACTTAATTTAACCACACCCCTCAAATACTATTTCCATTCACTGTATTATTAGGATGAATTAGGCTGCAAGTAATTGAAAAGCCAACTCAAAATAGCTCAAACAACAAAAGACTTACGTAATTTGAAAGTCAACTTTCCAGGTATGCAGGTTTCAGAGCATGTCTGATTCAAAAGTTCAGCAGTGAGATTGAAGCCCTAGATTCATTCCTTTATGTATCAACATTATCCTCAGGCTGTGTCCCCTATGTGGTCTCAAAATAGCTCTACTGACTTCCAGATCTATATCCTTTTTAAGACAGGGAGACAACTGATCTAGCTCTAAAGAACCTTGAAGCTTCTTACCCAGGAATTTGTAGTACCATGTCACGAATCCATCCCTGAGCCAGTATCTGTGGCCAAGGAATGGAATTACTCTGAAGAGTCCAGGCCTAAGTGAGAGATCTCACCTCTAGTGCCAACGGTAGAGTCAGTTTCCCCAAAAGGAATTGAAGTAAATGAACCAAAATTCTCCAGGTTGAGGAAAAACTATGCAGAAATGATATTACTAGGTTACTAGGCTAGAGAGGACTGAAGAGAAGCAATCTTTCCCTACAAGGATAAGCTGCCATCCATATTCTGTCCTTCCTCATTGCTTTCTTCATACCTTAAGCCTCAGGGAAGCCCAGACTAGGTGTTCTCTGTTTAGAGAGATAAGAAATACATGAGGACATGGCACATCTATGCCTGAGTTCAGAAATGCTATTTTCCTCTTCAAAATGAGCCACTTTTAAAGCTGGCTGATTCTAGCCAACAGTGGCCCACAGACCAGATAGTGTCATCCAGGGTTGTAGCTACAAGAGGAGTACAACTGACACCTCCCACACACCAGACAATTCTACACACCAGTGATTTGGGGAGTATCAGTACACAGAAAGGAGCTGACCAAAAGAATGGGCTGTCAAAGGACTCAAACATAGGATAGTTAGTTCTTTTTTTCTTTTCTTTTTTTATTATGTTTAGTTAGTAGTAGTTCTATATCATAGCCAAGGATAGAAAAGAACACCCTTGAGAATTAACTGGCAAAATGCACTGCTTGTCCAAGAACCCCACACTTTCCTCTGTGACCTTGATCTATTCTCCATTTCCCTTTCATCCTCACTTCTTCCTGCTCCTTAGGCTTTACCTTCCAGCAGCAAGGAGGAAAAGAACACCCACATCAACAGAATATGCATCTTCCTACTGTTCCTCTGCTCTCTCATCAGGCATGACTCTACTCTAGATTTTTATTCCTAGTACTTATTTTTAAGCAAAAATGAAGAACCTCCAGGTGTCCTACTTTACTGACAGATAAAGTGACTAAGGAACAAGAAGCTATAAAACCAGTCATAGGAGTATCTCATTAGCAAGAGGGGTGAATCTCTTGTGGTTTCTGCCCTGTCATTTTTACCAGGTCTCACAACACATACCAGGCCTTGCTTCTGAAACACTTCCCTCCGAAGGGAGTTAAGCCAGTTGGTAGTGAGTGTCTAAGCCGTAATTTGTGCCTTTAACTTTGGCCCTAACACTGTGAAACCTACTCAAATGGCCTGTCCTGGGGCACTGAGTGGATCACCAAGAGTATCTCTCTGTGTGGAGGCCAACATGTTACAAGGCCATAAAAGATTACTTCCTTTAGGGAATTTTTCCCCCTGTATTTTCTTGTCTGTGTCACTCCAGATCCTAGCTCTCCTTTCAAGCTTGATAAATGGAGGGGCTCCGGATCAAAATAGTTATTGCTATCAGCAAAATATAATAGCATTCAGTTAATTTATAGGAAACAACAGGCTTCATTAAATGCTGAAGTCCGCCTGAATCATTCACCTCCTCTGCAACAGAGGTGTGCTTGGCAGCTGATGTGTTGTTTTGTTTTGGCTGCATTATGGAAGGCTGCCCTGACATTACATATTCCACCAAAGGAGTAAAAGCTAATTCAAAAGGGATATGCACCTTGGAAGTCCAGCACGCTGTGTATTCATTCGGTACCACTTGAACTTATATATTTCCAATATATGAGGAAACATTTTTACATGAAGAACTATAATTTCCAGATTATAACTAAACATGGATTTAAAGAGAAAAACAACAGCACAAGTCATGTTTATTAGTACAATTAGTGATATAATCATAAAATACATCTGGCCAATATTGAGGAGAGTGATTCTCAGGCTTACAAAGGTATGGCATCCTTTTGTCTGTTTCTAATGGCTCTATGTTCTGTCCGAGAGTGTTTTTTTTAAATTATATTAAAATTTATTTTTTGAGGGTTTTATTTTCTTTAGAATCCCATGACAACCTTCAAGGTCACCAAAAGATAGTTCCAGGATTGTAATAAAATCTCAAGTAAAGAATCAGTGATCCAGGGTTTCAAGAATTAAACAATACAAAGTTAGACTAAGCCAACATTCTTTAAGTTTCCATGGCTAAAAACTGTGCTTTCCTCTTTTCTTAAAGCTTTTTTTTTTTAAATAAGTCATCCATTTACAAGATTCTAGAGGGTTGGACCTCCCAAACTTTGCCACAAGAATCACCCAGAGGGTTTGTGAAAACCCATATGAGTGGGCCTTACCCCCAGAGATTCTTTAGTAGGTCTGGGGTAGAGAGCAGGAATCTGCATTTCTAATAACCTCTCAGTTGATGCTGATGCAGACAGCCCATGGATCACAGACTTTCAGCCAAGGATTGTTCACAAACCTGAGGTCTACATTATGAGGCAAAGACAAATATCTAAACTCCTTACCTTTTTTCATGGGGTATAATAAGGAGTGAAAAAGCAATCTCGGTGTTTGGACTTGGCGTCACCATTATCATGAGATTTATTGGGATGCAGCTAGACACAATGACCATACCACACTAAAGATGAAAGAACCAAGACAAAACTAAAACCAGGTTCCATAATCAGCAATTTAGGTTAATGCCATAGCCCCACGAAAGAGTTCATCATTTCGTTCTGGTCAATTTTGACTACCTACTTTTCTGCCTCCAATTCACAAGCACCTGTTCTTTTCATTTTAGTTTAAAGATGTATTTATTTATTTTAGAGAGAGAGAGATAATGAGCAGGGGGAAGGGCAGAGGGAGAGGGAGAAGGACAGGCTCCCCACTGAGAACAGAGCCAGGCATGGGGCTCAATTCCAGGGCCCTGAGATCATGACCCGAGCCAAAGTCAAGAGTTGGGATGCTCAACCAACTGAGCCACCTAGGTGCCCCACAAACATCGACTCTTTAATTTAAGGCAGAAAATTCTATAGACACTGGAATATTACCTGAGAATGTAAATGGTCCCTAGGAAGACGTAAACAAATTTAGACAATAAGGGCCACCAGGTTGGCTCAGTGGGTTGGGGCCTCTGCCTTTGGCTCAGGTCATGGTCCCGGGATCCTGGGATCGAGCCCCACATCGGGCTCCCTGCTCAGCAGGGAGCCTGCTTCCCCCTCTCTCTCTCTGCCTGTTTCTCTGCCTGCTTGTGATCTGTCAAATAAACAAAAAATTAAAATCTTTTTTTAAAAAAAGAATGTTCCTTAAAAAAAATTAGACAATAATGCAAGCAAGGTGAACCCAGGTGGTTACAGTGTGAAAAATTCAACCAGCTATGTGTTCACTCTCCAAGATACTGAATACACAAGTTGCTTAATTTTTTTCTTTAGCTAAGTTCCACTAAATTAACTGATTAGCAGGAGTGAGAAGGTGATAAGGAAAGATGGTATTAACTTGATTAAAATAAGCAATACCTGTTTTTTGCTGACAAGTTAGGGAGGAAGGAGGCAAACTTTTGTCAACAACTCCATGCACCAGCCTTGCATTCCTTCCATAAGCAGTTCATCCTAAAATTTGGTATATTTATTATCTCCCCCTCCATTTACTATAAGGAAATTAAGGCTCAGAAAGTTTAAGCAATATGCCCAAGGTCATTATGCTACTAAATTACAGATCTGGTTGCAACAAAATCATGTCTTTTCTTATACACTTACTAGTCCTGCTGACAAGGTTTATCTTACTACCAGTAACTAACATTTACTGAATATTTTCTGAGCACTTGATATATATTGTGTTCTAGTACTCACAAAACCCTGTAAGGTAGGCACTAATATTATTCTCATCTTACAGATGAAAAAACTGAGAACTGAAACATTCAGAAGTTGACTAACTCACTCACTCACACAGCGAATAAGAGGTAGAATTGGGATTTGATCCTGAGCCATCAGATTCAGGCCCACAGATTATACTGCCACACTGGACAACAGAAAAGGCATGACTTGGAAAATGTTACAAATAACCATTTATCAATAATATACCATCAACTGAAGATGTGAGACTTAGGACAACTCTAGGTTTGGCAGTGATAGAAGAGAGAAGGGATTATTCCTGGTAGACTTTCTGAAGAGGTAAGTTTTTGGCCAGGTTGTGAGAGAAGAGAAGGACATGGTGGGATGGGACAAAACCCAAAAGCAGAGGATGGAGTACATCATATTTGGAGGAATACTGACAAAGTAAGAAACCATGGTTATAGAGGGAAGACAATTCTGAAGGGCATCTTGGCTACATCAGAACGGTACAAAGTGAACTAAAATACATTATCACAGTATCTAGGAAGGAAATATTTTAGGACTACCAATTCACCTTGGGAGGGGAATATTTTGCATCCATTCCATTGAGATACTGCCACTTTCTACACTGAAAAATTACTTTTCAATACAAGCATTACTGGGAAAGATACCACTCAACTTGTCTTTTTAGAGACTCTTTTTCTCTCTTTTCCTAAGGAGGCTTAGATGAGTCTACATATGTTAAGAATGTGCCACATTCTGTGTATGACTTGACAAAAGTAGACTCACACTAAATGTTCAAACCTGCAAAGCAATTTATCAGAAAGAGCACCAAGAGTCATTGTCTATGTTTGGGACCTGTGTTTTGACTGTTGAGGTGCACTGATTTCTAATTTCCCTAAGTCATCTTACTCCAGTTTGCCATCAGTGTCCAATTTACACCTCAGGAAGGTGGTCTCTAATTTCATTTGGGTCCTCGTGGGACAATTATCTTTTACCTTCACCTGCAATATTTGCATCCTTTCACCTGGAATGTCCAGCTTTGAAAAACTAGAGACTTAATTACCAAGTGGTTAAAGCAGAAAATCAACATTCAATATAGCAGAAGAAAGGATGGAAACATGATGAAATAAATACTCACAAAATAAAGATAGAGTGGGTAATCCAGGTCAAACATGGAGGAAAGATACCTTGTTCAATGACAAGCCATTAAAACCAGTATTCCAAGCTTCCTCCTATCTCACTCAGGGTCCTTCTGCCATGCTAATTAACTCACCTGGTTTTCTCCTACAGAACCTCATTTGGTTTGCCCTAAAACTGGCTTTTTCCCTTAAGAAAGGACATACAGGCTTCTGGCCAGGGCAAAATATGCCTTTGTTTTACCATCTCCTTAACCATAGTTTGAAGTTTCAGTCTTGACACCTTGCTTGCCTCCTTCTCTGGATCCTGTTCATTCTCCATACCCTGATTGCTATTCTAAGTCACTGTTAAATTTTTCTTTACTTTTTTGGTAATAACTATTTATAAATTCCTGTGTTTCAATTATTTTGCCTTCTAAGTCAGTTTATGATTCTCTTTTCAAAGACCTCTTATGTGGTTATTGATCCATCCATATTTTCTATATTTTCTTCTCTTTAACCTTGTTCTGCTATTTTCCTAACCCAATTTTGGTCATATTAAATAAGTAATTTTGAGTTTAACTTTTTAAAATAACTTTTTATTATGTTATGTTAGTCACCATACAGTACCTCATTCGTTTTTGATGTAGTATTCCATGATTCATTGTTTGTGTATAACACCCAGGTCCACGCAATATATGCCCTTAACGTTTTCACTCAGAATTATAATGTAAGCATTTTGCCATTATGATGATTTTAAAGTATGTACACAAATTCTTTGATAATATTTCATTCAAAGGGTACAGCCTAACCACCTACCCCGCTAGAGTAGAGGCTATACTTATGGACTTGCTTCCAAGGAATAGAGCATGGTCCCCCCCCCCTTCCAAAAAGGCACATGACTTCTGAGACTAGGTCAATAAAAGGCATTGTGACTTCCTCTTTGCTCATTTTTTTACATTACTTGCTCTGGAGAGAGTCAACTGCCATGTCTTAAAGCCACTGAAGTAGCACAATGGAGATATCTACTGACAATAGCCAGCACTAACTTAAAACCTATAACATGAGAGAACATATTTGCATGTGGTACATCCAATAAGGGGTAAATATCCAAAATATATAAAGAACTTATACAACTCAACATCAAAGAAAACCACAAATATTCCAATTAAAAATGGGGAGAAGACATGAATAGACATTTTTCCAAAGAAGACATCCAGATGGTCAGCAGACATGTGAAAAGATGCTCATCATCACTAATCATCAGGAAAATGCAAATCAAAGCCACAATGAGATGTCACCTCACACCTGTCAGAAAAGCTGAAGTAAAAAACACAAGAAATAGCAAATGTTGCAAGGATGTGGGAAAAAAGGAATCCTCAGTGTATACTGGTGGAAATGTAAATTTGTGTAGCCATTGTAGAAAACACTAAGTATTTACCCAAAGAAAATAAGAATACTAATTTAAAAAGATATATGCCCTTATATATATATTTTGCAGCATTAATTACAATAGCCAAAATATGGAAGCAACCTGTCCATCAATAGGTGAATGGATAAAGAAGATTGGTACATATATATGTATATTTATACATGCACACACACAATGGAATATTGCTCGGCCATAATTCAAGAATAAAATCTTGCCATTTGCTACAACATGCATGGATCTGGAGGGTAAAATGCTAAGTAAAATACATCAGAGAAAGATAAATACCATATGACTTCATTTACATGCGAAAATTAAGAAAAAAAACAAATAAATAAAGTAAAAAAAAGAGGCAAAAAAATACTCTTAACAATAGAGAACAGGGACGCCTGGGTGGCTCAGTGGGTTAAGCGGCTGCCTTCTGCTCAGGTCATGATCCCAGTGTCCTGGGATCGAGTCCCACATCGGGCTCCTTGCTCGGCGGGGAGCCTGCTTCTCCCTCTGCCTCTGTCTACCACTCTGTCTGCCTGAGCTCGTGCTTTCTCTCTCTCTCTCTCTAAAAAATAAATAAATAAAGTATTTTAAAACAATAGAGACAAACTGGTGGTTGCTAGGGTAGGGGGATAGTGAAATAGGTAAAGGGGAATAAGAGGGTAATTAAGACAAGCACTGAGTAATGTACAGAAGTGTTGGATAACTATACTTTACACCTGCAACTAATATAACACTGTATATTGATTATACTTGAATTCAATAAATGAATTTTAAAAACAACCAGAATTAACTTGCCAGGCATGCAAGTGAACTATTTTCAAAGCACATCCTCTAGCACTTTTCAGGTCTTCAGATGATGACAGCCCAAGCCAGTATACTGACTTCAACCTCAAGACAGACCCTAAGTCAGAAGCGCCCAGCTATGATGCTGCCAGATTTCTGGCCCACAGAAACTGGATCCAACAATAAATGTGCACTGGTTTAAGCCACTGTTTTGGAGCGTTCTGTTATTCAGCAGTAGATAATGAACACAGCTGTGTTATTAATTTTTTTAAGATTTTATTTATTTATTTGACAGACAGAGATCACAAGTAGGCAGAGAGGCAGGCAGAGAGAGAGGAGGAAGCAGGCTCCCTGCTGAGCAGAGAGCCTATGATGCTGGGCTGGATCCCAGAACCCTGGGATCATGACCTGAGCCGAAGGCAGAGACTTTAACCCACTGAGCCACCCAGGCGCCCTGCGTTATTAATTTTTCACAGACACTATTTTAATAACTGTGCCTTATATATGTTTTACAGGTACATGTAGGTATACATATCAATTTGTACAGGAAGTTATCTATTTTGACAGGTGTAATGTCAACAACATAAAAAAGTTAAAGTCTCACTTTTTCCCCTAATACCTTTTGTTTCTTCTTTAAATCAAAATACTGAAAAGGTACTTTCCAGCTATTATAAAATGCTGGCTTAATCTCTTTCCTCTCATGCTACACTTAAAATGCAAAGAAAATTGCTGTCTTTATATCTGCAAGGAGGAAAAATTAAAACAAAACAAATAATTTCTTAAAATATTTCTTTTATGTTATGATCACAGAAATTATCTATTCTTTCTATTCTCTCTTTTTTTTTAAAGATTTTATTTATTTATTTGACAGACA
>RCUC01105080.1:0-10557 GCA_003697995.1 Taxidea taxus jeffersonii
AAAAAAAAAAGGAAAAAAAAGGAAGCATTTCAGCACTTTGTGATCAGTAGACTTAGTGCATGGGTGAGAGTGGGTTGTGCTTGCCTTCTGGGAGATGGCCCTGCTGTGCTGATTCTCAGGTGGACTTGCCCTACTGTAAATGCACACTCCAGTGTTCAGTAGGGCAGGGCTTGGTGTAAGTAGCTCTGATGTTCACTTGGTAACACTGTTTCACTCTCACTGAAGTTAGTCACTACTGGTGGGTGAGCTGGAAGGGGAATTTGAGCCCACCATTCTTCAGGAAGTCCCCACAGCAAAGCAAACAACTGCCCCTCCTGTGTCTCCAGATTCCATCAGATCTCCTCTTCACCCTGTCTTTGTTGGAGCTGTTCACCTTCTAGGTGGAACAGCACTCCTCTGTTTTATCTCAGGTATGGCTGAGTTTCAAAGCCCCACATCTCAGAGACCCCCATAGGGCAGACCAGGCCAATCCTCTAGGGGAGGTCTCACTGCACGGTGGTTGGCACAGACTTATCACAGAAAACAGTCACACAACAGTATGGCAGTTTAGAATTTGGTAGACTGCAACACACAACTGGTGCTAGGGTTTGCTCCCTTTAGCTGGTGTCTATAAATTTTCCCAGAATAATGGAGGTATTGTCACATTTGTTTGTCAGTGAGAGAAGATAATCATGGTAAACCGTAGGATGAACATGATATAGGTGAGCTTCCCAAAGGTATGAGATGGAAGGAAAAGGAGGACACAAGAGAACATGCTATATAGAGAATACCTGGATCCAAAATGTCAATCCAAAACCATGAAGACAATGATATTGGTGTGTCAAGTCATGCTTGAAATCTGTTTTTACTGTCTCAACATTAGTATCATTTACATGGTATAACCCTGAAAATTGAGCAGCCCTGTCATAACTACAAACTCCTTATCATACTAACAAGTGTTTGATTTGTTTTTACTTTTTTAATACTCAGGCTTCATAGCTAGCAATACTTTTCTTTTTCATTGTGACTTTTCTTGTCACTATAAAGTTAAAATATGTGCTAGGTAGCTTAATCACTTGCTCCAAAATGAATGTTTCTTAGTTCCTAATACATGGCTATCATCTCAAGGAAGATTTGTAACTAGTTTACCAAAATGTTGGAGTCTGAACATGCAGTAAATCTCCAAAGACTGCATTTTGTTTCTAGTATACTTCTAAAAATTGTGTTAGAAAAAATAACTGACTTTTCTGCTTGAAGAACCCTTGTCTCAGGCACATACAGACCATATTCTCATGCTTTATATTAATTTCAAAGAGTATTGCATGGATAGAAGTCATGCGTGCATTTGAGGATTTCACATGTGCTGGTAGACACAGGGACTGATGATGTTTATATGCATTAATGCCCATGGTACACTGATTTGGATAGAGAAAGTGTTTTATCTTTGTAAGATTAGGACAAAATCTAATTATGTAGAGAAAATCAGATAGAGAAGTATCAATATCATGATTCTGGCTATATTACCTCTACTTGTGGAACGTAGTTTCATGGCTAACCCATTTCCAAATTTCCTTTATTAGTGGTCATATGCATACTGAAGCATACATCATTTCTTTAAAAAAATGGATAGAGATGTACATACTTCATTAAAACAGACAAGGGCAAGACAATTTCCTCAAATTTCTGTGAGGCATTGGCTCTGGAGATACTTCTTATGGGGTTAAAATGAGGAGTTCTTTAAAATTATCATTAGGCAGCTTATTCTATGACTTTCATAGGTTCCTTTGTACTTGTGCAGTTGAGGAACGTGGGTGGAGTTGTTGTTTTTTTTTTTTTTTAATTTTTACTCTATCCATGTTGGAGTCTTTTTTTCTACAATTGCTTCACTTTTATCCTACTTTCCCTTTTTACAGTAGCATTGAACCGGCATTTGCTGCATTGTGTGAAAGTCTATGAAAATCACTCATCCTTCTATTGTACTGCACTTGGGGATAGAGTGATTGGAACAGAAATGCAATTCCTATGATTGTACCTATCACTTAATTTCTTGTACCACTACTACTACAACATTAAATGGCTTTATGCATATATAAAGATGTTAAAACCCATAAGTAATCTAAAGAATGCATCCTAAAATGACAATGAAATATAATTTCATAACAATTAGAGGGAAGAAGATGTCAGATTACCAGGGTGGATAGGGATGTTGAGTACTAGGAACTCTAACTTACTTACTATTGTTTTGTGTATAAATTAACATAACCACATTGTAGAGAGTATGGAAATTGCCTAATTAAACATGTGAATACCTTATGATCCAATTCCATGGTTAGGGTATTTGCTAGAGAAATTCTTATGTGTATGCATTGATATTAATGCTTGAAAATATTCTTAACAATTCAAAAAATGGTGAAGGTTCAGTAAGGATCTGGAAATCTATCCAATCTTTTTAACAGAGAAAATTAAACATTAAAAAATGTTAATAGATATGAATTTGTTAAATATATATCAGAAAAGGCAGAAAGAAAGCAGAAAGTTTTTTCCAAAGGCAGAAACTGTAGGAAGCAGCTAATACCCCTAAGGCCAAGGGGGAGAAAATAGAAAAGGCTAAAAATACTAAAACTCAAAGATTAGGGAGAAAGCCCTGCAGAGCTGAAAAGTAGCCAGGAGCTCTGAGAAAGAAGTGGAAGGCTTGGATCTAGACCTCTGGGTAAGAGGTAACAATTATCCAGTGCTGGTGTCTCTGAGGGGATACAATAAGGTTTTGTGAATTGAGGTGAAACTACAAAGTAGATCAAAATATTGTTACAGGTAGGAACTCCTGTTGCTGAGATGAAGATGTTTGCTGGAATGATTCTCAAAGGAAGCAGACAAAAGCAACAGGAGGCCAGTAGGAAAAAGCAAGACCATTCCTCTTCCTCTAGCTTCATAATCTCTCTAGAACACCCCAGTTCAATAGAACTTAACAAGGAATCAGCTCACAAAGTGGAGACATGATTTTCAGGGTATAGAATGTTTGGAGGGTATATAATCTCAAACGAGGGTATAGGATTATGTTTGGAGTTGAGGATTAATAACCTAACTACCCAAACTGAAATAGCCACATTGTCTATTGTTGGGTTGACACAAAATCATGGTATGTTAATTAGTATAATATACTTCTGAATGAGTTAACTATTCTACAAAGCACCTTTTGCAGTGAATCAGAAGAAAGAAGTATTTATTTCTCACAGGTCAGCAGGAGACACATTTATCTAAGGGGGGTTAAGGGCTGGCTGACCCAGACTTGACTGAGGTGACCCTCCTTCAAGGTCCAATATCTAAATCTAGCTGTGTCTGGTCTGTTTTGGAGCCCAGACTGCAGGAACTGCAATAATATCAGTGATGACAGAAGCACATAAGGACAAGCTGGAATAATTTCTTTAAGTTCAAATTATTCTAAGACCTAGACTTGGAATCACTTCCATCACATTTAATTTGCCTGAGCAAATCACAGAACCAAGTCCAAAGTCAAGAGGCCAGGAAACTCACCCCACACCCCACCAACTCCTCCTTCCTGAGGGAATGTCAAGCTTATAAGGGGTAAGGGGTCCAAAAAAAGTGACTATTTGTTCAGTTTACCATAGTCTTCTCTCTTAACCACAATTATTCATAACCCTTCCATTCACAGATAGCACTCACCCTCATTTTAGGACCTTGTAAGCCTCATCTGATTCTGACACCAAAGATCTCATTAAATACTTTAGGCCCCAGGTTTGATTGACGTTGCTTTTGATCCAAAGCCCTGTGAACTAAAAAGTTATCTGCTCTGCACACAACCAACCTTCAATCATCAAACAGTGACAGTTTGACAGGAAAATCACAATAAACACTCCTGCTAAAAAGGGAAGAATGGGAATGATGTGACAGTCTTTAGTGCATAAAGAGTCTGAATTTCCACTGAGAAAATGCTGTTAAGTACATTACCCCTGCTTAGAGTATACAAAGAACTTTGCTTAGGCTCCCATTCTACAACTTGGGAGTGTTTCCAATAACCTTGGTTCTATGTTTTGTGCATTTCCTGCTCCTTACCTATAGAGAGTTGGGGGCTCAGATGTCTTTGCATGTCAGAGTCTCACTTCCTTTCATTTTAGGCTGTCAATGTTTTTGCCAATATGGTTGTCTCTAAAAGCATTTTGGGCTTTCCAAATATGTGATTTTAATCAAGTTAATGTGCCGAAAGTCATACACACAATGATTTTTTAAGATGTGCTTTTCTAGAGTCAAGTAGAAATATTTTGAACACATCAGGCTTCTGCAGATCTATTTTCTTAACCATTCTCGGAGTCCATTTCTAGTTGAAATGATAACAAGTTGTCACCATAACCTTTTTAAAGTTCATAACAAAGCTGTGATGGTTCTGGCCTTGACTATTTCGGCAAAGCCAATGCCACATCTTTTAAGATTGTGTTCAGTTTGAGGCCAAAACACGTCAACATGTCATAGTCTGGCCCAAATTCAACAGACAGGAAAATATACTTGTCCGCAATGAGGCCGATGAGCAAGAGTATGATTGTAGGGAGGGGTAAAGAATTGGGGCCAATACTTAAGCAAAACACCAGTGATAAGAAATCAACCCCAGCAACATATATTGGTATAGTTGCATTACAATATATTAGAGGTAACTGAAAGAAACAAATCACAGAATATACACCATATGTTTACATTTAAATAAAAATTTAAACATGCAAAATTGAACAATGCATATTCTAAGGATGCATGCACAGATGATAGAAATATTTTAAAAGAATATGAAGGAACTGTTCATCAATTTTATGATAGTTTTTAATTCTAGGGGTAGCGAATATGGAATGAGATAAGGGAAGAAAGCACAGACGATTGTACAATAATCGTAGCATTTGGGTTTTTTTAAATTAGTACACAGATTTTCATTTACTGTTATTTTTATTTTATCTGTTTTATCTGTTTCTCTAAATCGTATAACAGCTTTTGTGTGTATGTGTATACTACACACAAAATATAAAATATACAAAATATATTACAGAGGGGTAAGTTTTAATTTACTTAGCTTTGGGAACATGATAATCAAGGAGGTACATAGTGAGAGAGGTGATTAGTCTGTTGCTCCCTAGAGTAGAGAAGAGTGCTGGATATGAACAGGGGACAAAATTGAGGATAAAGTCAAAAGCATGGCCAGACTGCATCAAATTCAAAGTTCCTTTGCTCATTCTTTTTTCTATGTTCAACAACGCAAACTGAGGTAATTTCTGTTCTCGTTACAGGCATAAACATTAAAAGATTAGTACCACTGTGTAATTAAGTGATATCCACATGGAAGCAAAAGAAAAATTGATCGTCTAATTCAGTGAAGAAATAAGAAAGATGATCAGGTTTATGAAACATCATAAAAAATTAAATCTACAAGCTCACAAATTTCTTTCAGTCTATTCATGATATATTACCCAAAGCTAAGTAGTAATTTAATAATACTTTGGAACAACTGAAAGATTTGGAAAGACATAAAAGCTTTTTTTATTTTTTCTTTAGTTGCCCCATAATGAATAGAAAGGATCATATTAGCTGAAAGTAATATGCCAACAGGATGCTCATCGTAATTCATAATAATTCAAAAATACATTGGTGTTAAATTTTTAAGGATTAATTAAATAGGTAATTCACTGGTTTGAATGGTAGATATTTAAAATTGAATACATTAAACTCTAAAGCTTTGATTGTAATTAGCAGAGATCTCTTTTGCAAAATTTAAATATGTTTTGAATATATATGTACATTTTGCATACGTTTATACATATTAAATCCATATTTTAAATAAATTTAAATCGTGAGATTAAGTCAAATTTTATGCAAAATGACAGAGAAAAAATACCTTTTGTAAAAAGCAATTAAATTCAACAATATCAAGGGGATGTATTTTTCCTTATAAAACACCAGCGATAGCTAATCAAAAGAATTGCTGCATATTTGATTAACAGTGACTTAGCATTTGTATTATGCCTGTATTTTTAAGACACAAAGGCTTAATTATTAATGCACTATTCCAAATGATTATGTTAAGATAAATGTGACTATTCTCCCTCTTTTGCCATTTTCAACTTGACAAAAGGCCAGTTGTCTTTGTTGCCAGTTAACCCCTGTTCATTGGATATATGTTGTAATCATCTAAAGAAGTGTCAATAACTAGCTCTTAATCATCCTTTTGGTGGTTCATCCATTAAATTAATTTGTGTCTTTACATCTTTGAAGACTTCTTGAATCAAATGACCTTATTTTAAAAGATCATGTAGGATTTCACTGTTCAAATCACAAGGCTTTTCTCATTATGTTATGGAAAGCTTGAAAAACAAAGAAACTATTATTGCAGGGAAACTCTACTGTGATTCTCTGATGAGAAATAAATACACTTTTAAGAACACTTTTTGAAGTCAAATTTTTCACAAGTGAAGGAATTTTAAGAATGTAATCATGATAAGTGTCCTTTTATGTAGTGTATTTATTTTCTCCTAAAAGAGTTTTATTTTGGAGGGACAAGTATTGATGTAACCATAGGGAAGGAAACAGTGACCAGCAGGACAAGAAACAACATGGGAAGAGTGACAGTGGAGGTTAAGGTTCACGTGTGTTTTCCCTCCTTATTTGAGGCTGCTTTTTTTCCTTCTTCTCTCCCATCTGTCTTCCTCTCTTCTTGCTCATCTCACCAAAAGCTAATTATACAAAGATACTTAATCTTCAATAAAACCTGTATTTGTATCTTAGGAAAAATATTCTCCAAGCCAAATAAATATTCTTTTGATGAAATGAGGTGAGAAGAGGTTTCTGAGAAAGTAATAACAAACAATATTTAAATAAATTTAAGAGGAAGTAAAATAAAGAAATCAACATAGTAGCCATATGTAATCCAGTCCCTAGTTCTTCATTTTCGCAATCTACTTTGTACCATTCTGGAGTAGGAAAATGGTAGTCTTCATTTTATGAGCATGTAGGGTCATCTGCAGTAAGCCAAAGCATTTCAAAGTGTTAGTCCTTAATGCTTGAATCTGGATGGTCCTGTTTTGGGGAATATCAACTAGTACCTAGTGGAATATCTAACTAGTACTCATGAGGTTTGCATGCACTAAAAATAGCCTAACTAGTAACAGAACTTAAATTGCAAGATAGTTGGTTGCTAGATATAATCATTTGGAGAGTTGTCAGGATAATTTATTTTTATACTCATACACGTATAAACACATTTAAATATTTTCATGAGAGTTAGTCCTCATTCTTGAATACATTTGTTAATTCATTCAAAAAATACTTTTTTCAGAGCCTACTTTATGCTAAACACTGAGCTGTAACAGATTATAATACTGATTAGCAAGGCAGACTCAACCCCAAGCTTGAAGAGTTTACAACCTAACAGTGAAGAAATAAACTAATAAACAAAAGATAAATATGTCATTAGATATTATGGCAATAACAATGCAAGAAAAAAACCTAACCAGAGAACATTGTAAAGTGTCTTTATTTGGTGAATACATGGAAAAGCCCCTCAAAAGAACTGGCATTTTAGGTAAGATCTGAGAATAAAAAAATGGAATTATTTCCAGGGAGAGTGAACTATAATTACTAAAGATCAACCCCAAAAAGATCTTACTTATTTTGAGAATTAAAAGGAAAATAATATGGGGCACCTGCCTGGCTCAGTGGTAGAGCATGTGACTCTTGATCTCAAGGTTGTAAATTCCAGACCCATGTTGAGTGTAGAGATTATTAAAAAAAAAAAAAAAATCAATCCTGAAACAAAACAAAACAACAACAAAAACAAAACAAAAAATGAAGGCTGCCCGGGTGGCTCAGTGGGTTAAGCCTCTGCCTTCGGCTCAGGTCATGATCTCAGGGTCCTGGGACTGAGTCCCACATCAGGCTCTCTGCTTGGCAGGGAGCCTGCTTCCTCCCCTCTCTCTGCCTGCCTCTCTGCCTACTTGTGATCTCTCTCTGTCAAATAAATAAATAAAATCTTTAAAAAAAAATGAAAACAGGAATATTGTGCTTAGATAGTGTTGCAGGATATAATTACTTGAAAATGAAGTAAGAGATAGATGTGCTAGATCATGTCTTATAGGTCTTGTAAGCCATATTTTAAAGCATAGATATTCTCATAACGACAATTAGAAAACTGTTGAAGCAGTTTCACAAACATGTCAGCAATGCAGACCACCTTGAAGGTTATTCTGGTGTTCTGGTGAGAAAAAAAAAAATCCTTGGTCTCTGAGTAGTAGTAACAATAAAAAAGTGAATTACTATGAGAAATTAAGTGAAACAATTATGGAATTTGAAGATGAAGGCAATTAAGGTATGAAGGAGAAGGCAGTATCAAGAATGCCCCCCCCAAAGTTCCTTTTAATGTGAATGCTAATGATATTTGAGTAGGTGAGAAAAACAGAGAGTGCAATTAATTTGCATGGCAAAGAAATTAAGAGTTCAATTTTGGATGTGTTTAAATTTGAAATTTTGAAAGACATTCAACTCTAGATGTAAATTAGAAAGGTGGTCGTAAAAGTATGGCACTCAAAGAAGAGGTCTGGGACAAACATTTAGTGTTTAGCTTTAGAAAGATAGCATTTAAATAATCTAAGAAAAGAATGCAGAGAGAAGGGAAATCTCAAAACAGAGCCATGAGGAACTCTGCTATTTAGAGGTTGATAGAAAAAGAGGACCCAGACAAAGAGACTGAGCAAAAGTTACTGGAAAGTCAAAAAATGTTGTCACACACTTCTCCAAAGAAGACATCCAGATGGCAAGCAGACACATAAAAAAATGTTCTACATCACTTAATATCAGGGAAATACAAATCAAAACCACAATGAGATACACCTTGCACCTGTCAGAATGGCTAAAACCACAATGAGATACACCTTACACCTGTCAGAATGGCTTAAATTAACAAGTCAGGAATTAATAGATATTGGCAAGAATGCAGAGGAAAGGGAACTTTCTTACACTGCTGGTGGCAATGCAAGCTGATGCAACCACTGTGGAAAAGTATGGAGGTTCCTCACAAAGTTAAAAATAGAGCTACTTTATGGCCCAGCAATTGTACTACTGGGCATTTACCCCAAGGATGCAAAGTAATGATCCAGAGGGGCACATGTCTACCAATGTTTATAGCAGCAATGTCCACAAAAGCCACACTAGGAAAGAACCAAGATGTCCATAGACAGATGAATGCATGTATACCATGGAATATTACTCAGCCAACAGAAAGGTTGGATATTTACCACTCACATCGATGTGGATGGAATTAGAGGGTATTATGCTAAGAGAAATAAGTCAATAAACAATTATCATACAGCATCACTCATGTGTGGAATTTAAGAAACAGCACAGGGAATCACAGGGGAAGGGAGAGAAAATAGAATGGACAGAAATCATAGAGGGAGAAAACAGTGAGAAACTTTTAGCTATAGGGAATAAACTGAGGGTTGCTAGAGGTGAGGTGGTTGGGAGGATGGGGTAACTGGGTGATGGGCATTAAGGAGGGCCCATGATGTAATGATCACTGGGTGTTATATGCAACTGATGAATTATTGAACTCTGTATCTTAAACAAATGTTGCACTGTAGGTTGGCTAGTTGAATTTAAATTAAAAAAAGGAAAATAAAAAAGAAATGTTGCCACATATGTGAAGAGCAATATTGCCAAGAAAAAGGTAGTAGTTAAGTACCAAATACTCTTACAACTGGACAGAGGTAGCACAAGAAGATGTAGCAAGGGCTCTGGGAGCAAAAGCTCTGGGAAAGCATTAAAGACCCTAGTTATGGCACCAGGACTCTGGCAGAGTGCAGGAATACGATGATAAACAATATGATGCAGGAATACAGGCTTCAAAGTCAAGGATTAAGACTTGGAGAATATGATGAGAACCTATATAGAATTGGGTGGGGTGTCACAATATAACATCCTTTTCCTCTGTTTATGTTCAGTATAAATGGGACAGAAAGGAGTCAAGCAGATTACTTTAATATTAAGAGAACCTGGAATGGAAGTTAGGATTGCATAGGACCTTAATACCAAAACCCAGAAATTAAAGAGTCTTATTTATTTAATCACATGATTAATTATAGGATTTCTACATAGGGGACCACTCCACAGAAGACTTATAGCATGATAGAGTAGAGCAGAAAATGTGGTTTCCTTGGACTTCAGGCTTCCAAACCCAAAAGTTACTCCAACTTCCCTTGTGAGGTAGAGCATGTGGAAATGTGGTTACAGGCTAAAAGTGCTTAGAAAAATCTCACATCATGGAAACCAGAGGAGGTAGCCTGGGAAAAAACATATTATCCCCACCCTTGCAGACATATTTATTGGAAGTATGATAGTAATGAAATCCATGGTCAAGAAATAAAGAAAGAATGGAATTAATAGTGTGGGAGTACAAGTCAGAATTTCTTCTCCAGGGCATCATGTGGCTGATGTAGCTCATCTTAACACAGCTACTGACCAACAGTTCCTACATTTCACCATCAGTAGTGACAGGATTGAACCTGCATATTGAGAAACATTTGACTTACAGGGGGG
>RCUC01105085.1:0-11260 GCA_003697995.1 Taxidea taxus jeffersonii
ACCTCCATACTGTTTTCCATTTGGCTGTACCAGTTTGCATTCCTACCGACAGTGCATGAGGGTTCCTTTTTCTCCACATCCTTGCCAACCCTTGTCGTTCCTTGTTTTAGCCATTCTAACTGGTGTGAGGTGACATCTAATTGTGATTTTTGACTTGGCATTCTCCTGATGATGAGTGATGTCGAGCATCTTTTCATGTATCTGTTGGCCATCTGGATGTCTTCTTTGGAGAAATGTCTGTTAATGTCTTGTGCTCATTTTTAAGTTGGATTATTTGGTTTTTGGATGTTGAGTTTTATAAGTTCTCTATAAATTTTGGATACTAACCCTTTATTGGGTACGTTATTTGCAAATATATTCTCCCATTCAGTATGTTGTCTTTTAGTTTTGTGGTTTGTTTCTTTTGCTGTACAGAAGTTTTTTATTTTGATGTAGGCCCAATAGTTTATTCTTGCTTTTATTTCCCTTGCTCCCAGAGACATACCTAGAAAAATGTTGCTATGGCTGATGTCAGAGAAATTACTGCCTATGCTCTGTTCTAGGACTTTTATGATTTCAGGTCTCACATTCAGGTTTTTAATCCATTTTGAGTTCATTCATGTGTATGGTGAATGAAAATGGGCCAGTTTCCCAATACCATCTGTTTAAGAGACTATTTTTTTCTTATTGCCTATTCTTGCTTCTTTTGTTGAAGATTAATTGGCCATATAATTGTGGGTTTCTGGACTTTCTATCCTGTTTCATTGATCTATGTGTCTATTTTTTGTGCCAGTACCACACTGTTTTGATTTCTACAGTTTTGTAGTATAACTGGAAATCTGGAATTGTGTGATGCCTCTAGCTTTGTTTTTCTTTTTCAAGATTGTTTTGGCTGTCCAGGGTATTTTGTGGTTCCGTACAAAAATTTTAGGATTTTTTTTCTAGTTCTTTGAAAAATGCTATTGGTATTTTGATTGTAATTGCATTAAATCTGTAGATTGCTTTGGGTAGTATACTTTTTTTTAACAATATTTGATCTTCCAATCCATGAGCATGGAATATCTTTCCACCTGTTTGTGTCATCTTTGATGTCTTTCAACAATGTCTTATAGTTTTCAGGGTACAGGTGTTTTATCTCCTTGTATAAGTTTATTGCCAGGTATTTTTGGTGCAATTATTTTTGGTGCAATTATAAATGGGATTGCTTTCCTAATTTCTCTTTCTGTTGCTTCATTATTTGTGAATAGAGATGCAATGGATTTCTGTACATTTATTTTATATCCTCTGATTTACTAGATTCACTTATTTGTTCTAGTAGTTTTTTGATGGAGTGTTCAGGGTTTTCTACATATCATGTCATGTCACCCAAAGACATTGAAAGTATTACTTCTTTCTTACTAATTTAAATGCCTTTTATTCCTTTTTCTTATCTGATTGCTGTGACTAGAAATTCCAGTACTATGTTGAATAAAAGTGGTGAGTGGACATCCTTGTCCTGTTCCTGACCTTAGGGGGAGAGCTCTGTTTTTCACCAATGAGTAAGATGTTAGGTGTGGGTTTTCCATAAATGGTCTTTATTATGTTGAGGTATGTTCCCTTTAAACCCACTTTGTTGAGAGCTTTTTTTTTTATCATGAAAGGATGTTGTACTTTGTCAAATACTTTTTCTGCATCTACTGAAATGATCATACGGTTTTCATCCTTTCTCTTATTGACGTGATGTATTGCACTGATTGATTTGCAAATATTGAATCACACTTTTATCTGAGGAATAAATCCCACTTGATCATGGTGAATGATTTTTAAATGTTTTGTTTTTGTCCTTGTTTTTGTTTATTTTTAAGTGTTTTGTTGGATTCAGTTTGCTAGTATTTTGTGGATTTTTGCATCTATGTTCATCAGAGATACTGGCCTACAATTCTCTTTTATTCATAGTGTCTTTATCTGGTTTTGGTATCAGAGTAATGCAGGCCTCATAGAATGAATTTGGAGGTTTTCCTTCTTCTATTTTTTGGAATAGTTTGAGAAGAATAGATATTAACTTTTCTTTAAATGTTTGGTAGAGGGACACCTGGGTGGCTCAGTGGGTCAAGCCCTTGCCTTCTGCTCAGGTCATGAACTCAGGGTCCTGGGATTGAGCCCCACATCTGGCTCACTGCTCAGCAGGGAGTCTGCTTTCCCCTCTCTCTTTCTGCCTGCCTACTTGTTATCACTCTCTCTCTCTTTCTGTCAAATAAATTCTAAAAATCTTTAAAAATAAATAAATAAATAAATATTTGGTGGAATTCACCTATGAAGCCATCTGGTCCTGGACTTTTGTTTGTTGGGAGTTTTTGGATTATTGATTTAATTTCATTGGTGGCAACTGGTCTGTTCAAATTTTCTATTTCTTCCTGACTCAATTTTGGGAGGCTATGTGTTTCTAGGAATTTATCCAGGTTGTCCAATTTTTTAGCATATGATTTTTCATAACATTCACTCACAATTCTTTATATTTCTGTGGGTTTTTTTAATTTCTCCTCTTTCTTTTCTAATTTAATTTGATTCTTCTCTTCTTTTGATGAGTCTGGCTAAAGGTTTATCAATTTTGTTGATTTTTTTTTAATCTTTTTTTTTAAATTTTTATTTATTTGACAGAAAGAGAGGTCACAAGTAGGCAGAGAGGCAGGCTGGGGTGAGGGGAAGCAGGCTCCCTGCTGAGCAGAGAGCCCAATGCGATGATGCGGGGCTTGATCCCAGGACCCCAAGATCATGACCTGAGCCGAAGGCAGAGGCTTAACCCACTGAGCCACCCAGGTGCCCCTGATGATTTTTTTCAAAGAGCCAGCTCCTGGTTTCATTAATCTGTTCTATTTTTTTTTAAGGGTTGTTAAATTCTGCTACTATTATTGTATTGCTTCTAATTATTTCTCTTAGGTTTGTTATTAACTGTTTTAAGTATTTGGGTGCTCCTATCTTGGGTACATAAATACTACAATTGTTATATTTCTTGTTGGATTTTCCTCTTAATGATTATATAGTGTCCTTCTTTGTCTCTCGTTACAGTCTGTTTTTAAAGTCTATTTTGACCAATCCAAGTATTGCTACCCTGGCCTTCTTTTCATACCCATTTGCATGATAAATGTTTCTTCAGCCCCTCACTTTCAACCTGCATGTGTCTTTAGATGTGAAATGAGTCCCCTGTAGGCAGCATATGGGTCCGTCTTGTTTTTTAGCCATTCTATCACCCTATGTCTTTTGATTAGAGGATTTAGTCCACTTCCATTCAAAGTAATTATTGATAGATATGTTTTTATTGTCATCTTGTTACTTGTTTTATGGTTGTTTTCTCACAGTTAGTTGGCTTTCTTCAGTAATATACCTGGAATCGTTTCTCTTGATTTTTTTGTGTATCTGCTACTGGTTTTTGATTTTTGATTTGTGGTTACTGTTTGGTTTGTATGGAACATCTTCATATAGCAGTCTATATTAAGTTGATGGTCACTTATGTTTGAATCCATTCTTTACTCCTCTCCTCACGCTGTTTTAGGAATATGGTGTCATACTTTACATCCTTTCATTTTGTGAGTCCCCTGATAGCTTCAGTCCAACTACTGGGTCACTAGAGAGCTAGGAAATGAAAAGGGAGTGTCATTTGTTGGCCATTTTCTTCTCAATACAATGCCTTGCTTACCTGATGGACAGCTTACTAGAAAGAGAAATACCTTCACATTTTAATTTTTGTCTTTAGAAAGAATAATAAATTATGCTTTTATTTAACTTCTAAAATGTTCATGACTAATTGGCATACTTTTCAATCTGTAATTTTTTTAAGTCATTAGTGAAAACTTATATAAACAAACAATTAGAGTATAAAAAGAGATGAGGTTTAAATAGACCTCATATTTAGAATACTAAAGATAGATCATCCACCTTTTCTTTTCCTTTACTCTAAGCAGCACTTACTCACTTACTCACTTGGGTAAGTGAGGTATGGGAGGGAGGTAGAAGGTATAGATGTAAAGAGCCTCCCAGGTAATTCTGATAACCCTCCCACCAGCACACCCCAACCACCAGCTATGGACCTGTGTGCAGGAAGGAAGTCACAGCACTTAGGGAGAATTCTGCTGGGCTATTTACTAACTCTAACATTACCTGGAGTAAATTTCCTAACTCTTAACCTCAGCGTTGTGTGATAAACAATTTCTCTCCTAGTGTTATTTTTAAGGTTAAATAAGATAATAGCCATAAAGAGCCTTAATGCTGTTTACATATAAACTGGTTTGAAAGCTCATATGGAGGTCAATGTAACAAGTTAACCAAGATCATTAAAAATAATAATCAGCAATTAAATTCAATACTTAAAAATAACAAGTGCAAAACACCTACTGTGTGTTTAGAATTTATACCCACATGTTGACTAGTTAATTTCCATTAAGTTAAACTTTCTTCTTATCCTTTTTGCTTATTGTCCTCAAACTTCTAGGAAAGTTGTTTACAAATAGTCACTACCCATTGGTGGGCAATGAAATAAATGTAGTGAGTTCTAACTAGTATTTTTAAATGAAATAAATACAACAGGCCAGATGTGAAACAGTCAAAACACACCACATGATTTCTTAGCAAGAACTGTATACATTGCAATAAATGGGTCATGACATAAAATGTATTTCTTACTGTGTATTTTTTTTAAAGCTTGTAAAATACTACTCTAGCACAAGCCCAAATGAAATTTGGTACATCTCCTACTATCAAATAGATCTCACTTTATTTCATCACTCCTCTAATTAAGAAAAGAAAAAATGAAACAAGATGGGATTGGGAGGGAGACAAACCAAAAGAGACTCTTAATGTCATAAAACAAACTGAGGGGGGTGGAGGGGAGAGGGGTTGGGAGAGGGTGGTGGGGTTACATTATATGTTTAAATAAAAAAGCTTAAAGAAAAAAAAAGAATAAAATAGAAAATGTTTTAGCCATCTATCAAGCCAGGTTTTTTGTTAGTAACTTTTATATCATTGAATATTGTTTAGAATGATTCATACATAGCTGGCATCTCAAGTAAAGCAAGGGTACATGATGTAGGACAAGAAGTTGCCTGCAGTTCACTCCAAGTGATTTCTGCTGAGAGGAAGGTTAGTGGTGTTACACACGCAGCCCCACAGCATGGGAGTAGAAGGCGGATCCCCTTAGATTTATGCTCCTCAAAGGAGGGGCTTGTCTCACTGACATGGCTTTAGAATATCTATATTCCATCAAGGACAGAATATGGCACAAGAGGAGAGAAAACAACTTGTCACAAAGGCCAGGGCACAGAGACTCTATGCATGGCAAAGTGAGTCCTGAGGCAATAAAACCTTCCTGATTGTGCCTTCCCATCTGGGACAGGGCACCAACCAGGGTCCATACTTTGGGCCAACAGAGAACCACTGCTCTGAAAGACATGTAAGTAGAGACAGATCACAGAAGCATCATATAATCTTTCTAGATCACTTATATTATTGTCCAGTCATCCACAGTTCTCATTCCAGAGTTTCATCATGGAATCAAAAAATGCCATTTTCGTAACAAGGATTCAAAAAAATGCCATTTTTGTAACAAATCCCTCTACATGGGAAATGGCTCATCCTGCACTGATTCAATCAAAATTCTGACACCCAATATGGACTAAGGGAGATTAGCAGCCTCCTTTCAAATCCTGCCTCAGTGAGCCTAACGTCTGCATGGCTGTGCTACCCACTGAGCACACATATAAAGGTGCCACCCGACAAGAAGGCTTTCTGGTTCATCACTGCACCACAGGATGCCATGAAGGCAGTCATAGCCTGTGACAAATTTAATACCCTATTACTTGCGTTTTCTGTACTAGGATTTCATTTGGTGACATCACTGGATACAACGAAACTTGAAATTTGTGTGACATTTTTGCAGGTGTTGCTTTTCACCAAAAATGTTATTTTACATAGTTTAGCCACAGTGCCGTGCTTTAGGTCTAGAACTAAACCCCGGGAAATCTAATGAGGTTGAAAAGAAAAGTGAAACTTAACGGCCACGGCTTTAACAAAGGCTCGTTTTCCCTCAGGCTGTAAAGAGTCAGTAACTGAGTTCAGTAACTGAAAATTAAATTAGAAGAAAATGCCACCTCTGCAGCTACTGCTACCTTTAGCATTAACGGTAATATAGAATGGGGTGGGGGTGGGGGTTCTGCTGAATAGAGCCATCAGGAAACTTTCAGTGCCTCAAAATGGTATGGAAATTTGCTCTTACACCGTGTTACAGGATTCCACTGGGTTGTATTTTGCTGTCTTTCTATCTTCCTTTTCCCTCATACCCATATTCTTGTGTTTCCTCTTCTCTTCCTTCTGTCATTTTTTTCCTGTTATTCAGTCTAAATGTCCACTTTCCCCTCTCCCCTACCTCCTCATTTCTCTTCTCAACAATTTGGTTGTTTTTACTACCACCCCCCCATATTTGTATCTATACAAGAATAATTTAACCAATGTCAAGGTTCTTGTGATTTGCCCTGTTCAGAATCTGGGAGAAAACAGTTCAAGATTCTTCAGTGCTGGAAAAGCATAAGCCTTTTGATTTTATCTGGTAATATCAAATGAACAGGAACCACATTCTGGGGATGGTATTATCAGGTTAAGTGATAAGCGTGAGCAGGAAGAACTCATGGGCAGTGGCCCATATTTTTTAAAAAGGCAGGGGCAGGGGCAAAGACAGGAAAACAAATTAGACCTTATCAGGATCCTTCCCATTCTCCAAATAAGAATCTCTAAAAAAACAATCAAGCAAGGTTGTCAATTTGGCCAAAAATCCTCGATGCTTTAGTATAATAAGATAGTACTTCCACTCCTTTACTTCTAAACAAATTACTAAAAAACCTAACTATATTATACAGCAATAAAGAAATAAAGGCTATTTTATCATAATTTGATTATGCTACAAAGCACTGTGCATAGCAATTCGTGGATCTAATTTTAGTTGTAATAATCTCTTGCCCTGTTATGTAAATGGGAAAAGACTTTCTACAGGCTTCAGATAGAGATAAGCTTCGGATCGAAAGCATGCAAAAGCCATGGTTCAATTACTCTAAAGTGATCTGCATCATATGTTACAGTACATCTCTCTGCCTTTGCACAAAAGCTAGTATCTGCTGCAAATTAACCATCTTTTTCTAAATGCCTACAGATGCCCTCTGAGTTTACGGATTCAAATTAAACCCAAGTCCCACAACTATAAAATAATAGGGGCTTTAAAAATTTCTCAAAATATTTTCTCTTTTCATAACTCTCCCCCAGTTTTTGCCCTTACTTTTCAAGAAAAGACATGTTCAACTGACGGCAATTACACATGAGCTCTCACTTCTAGTTCTGCGGGCCCCACCATTCTGCAAAAGGACGAACCACCAGAACTGTTCCATTCCACCTATGTCTCTGAAGGCTACAGAGATTCAAGTTCTGGCTCCTGAGCGGACCTAACTCTGACCCAACTTTGCACCTCAGAATGCATGAATCTCGAGAGAATAGAACACTACACTCATCCTTATTTACTAGGGCTCCTCACTGGCTCTTTGAAATGCAACTTATAATAATCCAAATTTATCTACACTCAGGAGGGGCAGGGCCTGGGGGACAGTTGGAACTACCCACTGGAACTATCAGGCTTCCCCCTTCACTGGTCCTTTTCTTTCCTCTCCCTATGGTGTATCTTTATTGATCCTTACTGCAGACATGTTTGCGTACTATGGAAGACATGGTGTGGACCACAATCGACACTTCTCCCATGGCTTTACCATGTGGGAAGGCATGGTGATGCAGGCATAAGATATCCTGGGGAAGGACCCTCCTTGGCCCTGCTTGAGTCAGATGCTCTTTTCCCATAGGCATGCCCCAACCATGATGGGGAC
Source organism: Taxidea taxus jeffersonii (assembly GCA_003697995.1). Taxonomy (NCBI): domain Eukaryota; kingdom Metazoa; phylum Chordata; class Mammalia; order Carnivora; family Mustelidae; genus Taxidea; species Taxidea taxus. Next base: position 7,869 of record RCUC01105085.1, read on the forward strand.
AACTGTTTTGCAACTAGTGGTCCTCAGTAAAATTAATCCAAGCAGGATTACAACATTCTCTTCCACTGTTTCTTCACTCTCCTGTATTGTAAGGAGTATACAGGTCAAAGCACAGTAAGGATGGGGCTATTTGGGGAATTTGTTTTCAGTGCAGTCACAAAATAAATTCCTTAACTAGACCCTTGGGTATGTCTTGATAATTCATGGTTACTAGTGGAAGAATCTTTTAACACTATGGATTCCCAGGATCCTGACTAAAATGAAGTTTGATTTATTGTCTGTTATACCTCTAGTCCTAAGGGTCATTCTCACAAATTACAGCTTCAAGCCTTCACCAAATAGTTCCCAAACCCGTACCTTAGGAGACAACAAAGCCTTCATTGGTACCTCCATGTCGAGTCAATCCTCTTGCCAGTCCCACCATTATGTTGCTTCTGCTTTCCATAAGGAGTTCTTGTTTTGTCCATAGAGCGAAGCCTCTGCCACACAGCCCTGTTGTAATCCTGGGTCTCTATTCTGTTGCTCCAATTTTATGCTTAGTTCTCTTTCGATCCTGGCACCTATGAAGCTAGTACTTAGATGAGTCCCTCACACCAGGCTTTCCAAGGGTGATCCACAACCTCTGAGTGCCAATAGCTATGACTGTGTGTCCACTACTTATGACTGGATCTCCTGGAAGAAGCCTTCATTCCATCACCCTAAATCACTTCTCTTTGCCACCAGAAGTCACCCTCCCTCAACACCCTATTCCAGTCGACCGCTGACACACACATTTCTTGCCTAATTGTGGGTCAGCCTCATGTTGACTGCCCAACTGTCCAAATGCCTCTGAATAACTACTGCCAGAACTTCTCTCGTGAGCTTACCCTAAGGATGTTTGGGTTCTCAGTCCTACACCCTACCAGGCAGGTCTATTTTATCACTGATCAAATTGTTGTGGTTGATAATTATGAACCTGTGATTTTTTTTCATAGAGACGCAAAAATCATACAAAAGCCAAAGCATATCAAGAATAAATTTCACAAATCATAATGTTTCTCTGTTGACAAAATAATTCAACACAGAACTCATGAAAGCCTCATGAAGCAATTATTGGTGTTGATTAGATTAAGATTTAGAGTTACTATAGAAAGGGACTTCTTTCTCCTTCCTTCCTACCTTCCTATCTTTTCTTTCCTTTTTCCTTCCTTCCTTCCTTCCTTCCTTTCTTTCTCATTCTGAAACATACGGTTTTGAGCCAGGAATTGTGCTAACAATAGGGGATACAAGATAAATTTATATATCTATAATACACATGGAATGTATGTATCTATAATATACTGGCCCTTTGATTTGTACATCGTAGATACTGAGACAAGTGAAAAACAAATAATTACAGCTCATGAGAGTCTACAGAAATTATAGTGTTTGGGGGCACCTGGGTGGCTCAGTGGGTTAAGCTTCTGCTTTCGGCTCAGGTCACGATCTCAGGGTCCTGGGATTGAGCACCGCATCAGGCTCTCTGCTCGGCGGGGAGCTTGCTTCCCCCTCTCTCTCTGCCTGCCACTCTGCCTACTTGTGATCTCTCTCTCTCTGTGAAATAAATAAATAAAATCTTTTTTTTTAAAGAAATTAAAGTGCTTAATTTTGACTAGAAATGTTAGGGAAGGCATTTTAAGGAAACTGACTTGACTTTTTGAAGAATGATTAGGACGAATTCAGCAGACAGCTAAGGTACGAAAAGGGCTTTCTTTTGGAATAAAATGGCAGAGACACAAGGTAAATGGGGTACATTTAGGGAACTGCAGGGAGCTCCATTTTGCTGGCACCTAGAATTGGTCCAGAAGCAGTTGTAAAGTAATGAGCCTGAAAATGTAGAAAGCTCTACACTCATAAGGTCTTTGTAAGTCATGCTATGAAGTCAAGACTTTATCCTGCAGCAGATGAGGAGTTATTGGTAGATTTTAATCAATGGAGTGACAAGAATTTGTCTTATGCTGAAGGGGAGGTTATGCAGAGAGGGGAAGGGGAACAGTTAATAAATTTCTAGAAAAGTTCAAAGTTCTGAAAATCTAAAATAAGGAGGTTGTAAAAGAAACAGAAAGGCAAGTAGAACAGACATGAAGATCTTCAAGGATGAAGGCTCTGTCATTTCTATACAAGGTGGGACAATTCAGAAGTCATTTTAGTCCCCAAGATTCTTATGGCTAAGGCTATAGTGCCTGCCTTACCTTTATCCTCTATCAAATCCTACTTCTTTCCCCTTCCTTCCAGATGTTGATTTGAAGCAGAATCTGCATCCTAGAACCCAACCTGTAGCACAGAATGAGTCAAGAGGGGGTAGAAACAACTAAACTTAGAGGCCAATTAGATGTGGAGTTGAGGGAAATGAAAGAATCTCAGAGAACTCCAAGAATTCAAGTTGGTGCTGGGTGGAATATGGTAAAGCCAACTCGTATGGATTACATCCAAAGATGATGAGACTTCAGGTTCTTCACAAAGATCATATTGACATTTTTGTAAAATTTATTCATTATACGTTTGGCTAGCAGAGGATAGATGAGAATAAGGCTAAAGAGAAAACCTTTAGGGTCCACAAAACACAAGCAGTAGCTAGAGGTATAGATGAGTATGAGAAGAATATGTAAAATAAGGTAAGAAAATGAAGGGAAACAGATTTATAAACAGATTTATAAACAGTCAGTCCAGCTGCAGCTCAATCTCCAAGTAACTATGTAATGATGGTTGTTCACTTTTTCTTGATGATATTCTTATTTGATGTGACCATCTTTACTAGAATATAAAATTATTAAAGGAAGGGACTGATTTTATTTATATTTTTAACCCAAAATACCTTAAAGGAAATAGGGACTATTATTGAATGGATATGGTACAAATATTAAAATGGAGTATGACCCAACTGAAAGTTGGAGCCTTCAATACCCTCTGGGCTGAAGATGGTCGCTTTGAAGACTTCCTGTGCGATACCCATTTCATGGCTTAATCTGTTTTAGCATTTCTTATATCAAAATATAATGTAATGGTAGAATTTTGTGCCAAATTTCTGCTTAATGTCCAGTGGCTGCCTTTATTTTATTCTGGTTCCTTAGAAAGTCTTCTTTTCATTTTGTATGTGTCTTCCATTTCAAAATCATCAGCATACAGTAGTCCCAAATGACTCTCTCAACAACTTTCAAGGATTCTCACAGCCAGAAGAACCTCTCAGAGGATCAGAAACACAGTTAATACCAGCTTACAGATTCCTTATTACATCCTTACACATGAATAAAACAAGCTAGATCTATTATACAGCTGTTTTCTCTCCATTAGTGACTGGGAACTGATCTAAAAAAAATTATGTAAACCCAACACTCTACCTTATATAACCTTCTTTTGGCAGCTAAATTAGTCAA
>RCUC01105091.1:0-12978 GCA_003697995.1 Taxidea taxus jeffersonii
CACCTGATCCCAGCCCAGGCTGGAGGCTATCCTGAGGGCTCATCGAGACGACGGGCTGCCAGTTTACGACAGAGCAGCTGCGGTCTGGCGGTGCGTCCGGGCCGCCTGGGCTGCTCCTGGGCTACCCGGCTTCGCAGTAACCGGCCCCGAGCCCGAAGGAACGGCCACCCCACCGCGCCACGGGGAACCCACGCAAGACCCGCTCCCAGGCGCACAATTTCTTTGACCCTGATCCCGGCAGGCCTTACGCACACCCGCACGCACAGACGCGCGCGCAAGCACGCACGCAGAGTTGCCCGGGCCGAGCGCGTATTTTTCCGGCGGCGCGGGTGGGGGGGGGGGGGCGCTGTCAGTCTGCGGGCGAAGAGGCGGTGCTGGGTGCAGGGGCGCGCCGGCGGCGGGCGCCGGAATGTTAATTGAAACGGAGGTGGCAGCGCGGCGCTGATAAGTGTCGCCGAGCAGCGCCGCGGCCCCGGAATCAGTGCGCCCGCCGGCCGGCCCCGCGAGGCCGGTACAGAGGAGCCCCGCCGACCCCGACCCCGACCCCAGGATTCGCCGGCTTACTCCGGACGTGTGGCCGGTGCAGGGGAGGCGGCTCTCGGGCCCCCGCCGTTTGGCGGGAAGACTAAACTGTCTCCGCCGCGGAAAACCGGAGACTCCGGTGGTGGGGAGACGACCGGGAGAAATCGAGAAGCTGGCTCTTTTATATATGATCAGCAGAAGACAGCTCTTCGCCCTCTCCCCTCTCCGCTCCAAGCAGGCTCTTCCCCTAACTCAGATTTTCGCGCGGGTGTTCTGGGGTTCGCGGAGGGCGTCTCTGAAAGTGATCTCAGGCGGACAGTTAACGTGGCCCCAGCATAGCCGTTTGGGAAAAGATAGACTTCGATCCTTAGCTCACACTGTGAGCTACACACTCCAAATAGATTGAAATGTAAATGAAACTGTGCAAGTACTAGAAGAAAATATGGGTGAATTCCTCTTTAATCTTGGTGCAGGGAAAGGTTATCTCACTTTATCTCAGATCCAGAGACAACAGAAGAGATTAATCGCAAGCGATTACACATTAAAATGCATGACAAAAAGCACTATAGAAGAAGTCAGAAGACAGCTGACAAGAATAAAATATTTGCAGTATGTAGCACAGATACCCCAGACCCATGACACTTAGAAAACTCTCAAAAATTGATAGAATATGGAATATACAATTTAAATGGAGGTGTGTGTTTTTTATATTTGTATGTATATCGTTCATGCATATGTATATCTACATACATAGACATATGTAAATATCTTTAAAAATATAAATAGATGTTCTGTCTCATATTTAGAGAGATGCAAATTAAAACAACACTGAGATATCATTTCTCACCTATCGGGTTGGTGAAAATTAAAAGGTATAATACATTCAGTTGTCCAGGATGGGACCAGAGAGGTAGGCACTCTCATACACTGCTTGGGGAATGCAAGCCTGTACAATCATTCTGGAGAGGAATTTGACAATGCCTAAATAAATTATACATGCATTTACTTTTGACCCATAATCTACTTCTAGATATATTTCAGAAGATATACTTCAAGCATTATCAAAACGCATAGCAACAATGTCAACCATTACATCATTTGTAATGCAAACTATTGAGAAAATCTAAATATTCACAGGAAATTCGTTGAATAAACTATGGCACATTCACACACAATGAAGGACTGTAAAAAAAAAATAAGGAGGATCTCTGTGAACCAGTAGGCTCAGGAGTGTGGTCTCCAGGATATACTTTTAATCGAAAGGAGCAAATTCTAAGAGTTATCTCTAAGAAGGGATGGAAGCTGGGAGCACCCTGGTTCTGGGGAGGAGTCTGTGCTAGGAGGGATCTTCAAGTGTGTGGCTGCAGGTGAGGCTCTGGAAAAAAGGATGCACCCGTCATCAACCAGCCTCTTAAATATGAGAATCAGATTCACATCATAGATCTTGAGGATGACAATATAATTAAAGCAAAAAATGTCCTCCTTCATCAGGCAGGTAAAATTAAGCCCATTAATGTCAGTCCACCAGATAAAATTGTGCTGGCAACATTCTATTATAAAAGTTCACCTGTCTTCTCCCCTACTGGACCGGATACTCCTGGAGGATTCTGGAATGTGTTCTGTGTATCTTTGTGACCTAAGAGGTTGCAAACTGCCTTATATATAGGGTGACCATATGTTGTGGTTTGTTTGGAACAATTGTGGTTTGTGCCTGACATCCCATCCCGTGAGTGTTTCCTTCTTTTTAAAAATGTCCTTCGTTTGGAAGATTGATTTTATGATTACCTTCCCTTATGTAATAGGCACTCAAAGAATATCTACTGAATCGAATAAAATGATTCTGAAAAAAATTGCAGTAACAGCTTCAGTGAAATTTAAAAATGTGTAGGGAATTTTTCTTAGAAACAAGGGTGCTAAGAAGCCCTGAGTTAAAAAGTAGGGAGAAACATAAGAAAAGACGATTACCAAACAACTGCATCCGTCTTAGCTGTGTGCTCTAAGGGGAAAAGCTCCCTACTGAAAATGAGATATGTGTGGCCCCAAACAGATCTCTTAACCCTTCTTTGTCTGGTTTTCTCCTTTAAAAAAATTTATTTATTTATTTATTTATTTGAGACAGACAGAGAGAGATCACAAGTAGGCAGAAAGGCAGGCGGGGGGGTGGGGGGCAGGCTCCCCGTTGAGCGGAGAGCCAGATGCGGGTTCCATCCCAGGACCCTGAGACCATGACCCGAGCTGAAGGCAGAGGCTTAACCCACTGAGCCACCCAGGCGCCCCTTGGTTTTCTCTTTTGCAACCTGGAAATAATAACTGCTTTACACCCCTCTCAGAGTTATTTTGAGAATAATCTGAGTTATTTTTCAAATCTTCATTCTACTCTGGGGGAATCCAAGTGTGCGCAAGGGGAGAAGAGGTAAAGGGCAATAGCTTTGTGTTTGTGGTGCGGCCATATGGTAAAAAGACCCAGGATTCCCCTTCAGAGAAATCTGGGATTTCTGGAAATTTCTGGAAATCTGGAATAGCTGGGATCCTGCCCAGCTATTTGGTAGCTGTGTGGTTTAGCACCATAGGTAAACTCTGTGTTCTTTATCATGTAAAATAGAGACTATTAAGTTAAAATTAAAAAATGAGAACTGTCATTTTTTTTAATGAAAAAATTTAGGGGTGCCTGGGTGGCTCAATGGGTTAAGCCTCTGCCTTCGGCTCGGATCATGATCTCAGGGTCCTGGGTTCGAGGCCCACATCGGGCTCTCTGCTCAGCGAGGAGCCTGCTTCCCCCTCTCTCTCTGCCCGCCTCTCTGCCTACATGTGATCTCTGTCTCAAATAAATAAATAAAATCTTTTAAAAAATAATAAAAACGAGAAAATTCAATGAGTTGTTTTAAAAGGATTTGCCCTAAGACCATAGTTATGCAATCTGTAGGGGGAAAAAAGGTTATGAAGATCTGCGCCAACAGTCAGGAATAGTGTGATTTTCGGTGTCGTGGGAATATGGCAGACATGGAATAGCTTATTGTGAGCAAAGGAAAGACAGGTAAAAAGGGCACAGACACTGATGTTGCAACAAAGACATCTTGTGTATAAGGCAACAGCCACCCACGGGTAGCAATTAGAAGCATAATATCGATACAAAAATCTTAAGTGCCACTACTTCATAGCAACAAGAAGGACTACCTATATTATGCTACCTTGTCAGGTAAAGAAGCAAAATTTTTTAAAAAGAAATACATGTATCTGATCATTTATAGGGGGGAAAATCACAAAAAGAATACAGTGATGAGATTGCAAGTGTGTAGGAACCAGGGAAGGATGGGGAGTGGTCATGAGAATAAGACTAAAAAGGGTAAAGGTGTAGTGGTCACATCTTTGAATACACATATTTGCATAACTTTGGCTTTTAGAATTATGTTAATGTTTCACATATTCAAAAAATAATAAGTAATATAATATTTTAAAATACATCCCAGCGAAAGAGACAGTGGCAAAGCAGAAATTGCAACTTTGGGCAACTCAGTTTCCCCAGCTCTGGGTGGGCCTGATACCTCTGGATCAGTCCCCAGAGTATGCTAGAGACTATCCCCTGCAAACAGGGCAGATTTCTTTATCCAACAAATGTTTACTGAAGACCTATTACGTACACAGTTACTAGCCTAAGCCCTAGAGGCACATTGTGGGACAGACCCAGACCAGAGCCCCAGTCTAGTCTAGTCTAATCTAGTGGGGATCCAGCTCCTGTGAAAATCCTCAGGTGATTTCCTGCAGGCCTTCAAGGCTCCAGCACCTGACTTCACTTGGAGTTGCCTGTTGTGTATAGGATTTTAAAGAGGGAATCCCTTCATTTTAGGAAAGTCTGAAGAAATTGGTGGTGGAGGGCGTGGGGTGGGGAGCACTCTTTAACTGTGGATGGAAAGAGGTTCAATATACATTATACACAAATTTTATATGATTGCGCTCAGGATCACACTGCATGGAAATAATTTAAAAGTCTGGCCCCTATGCAGACTGGGATAAGAGAAAAGGGCTGAGGCTTCTCATTTCCTTAGTATGTTCACAGCTTGGACTAAGCTGGCCCAGGGTAAGCGCTTTACACGTGTTTATGGACCTAGTTTGGTTTGCCAGTATTTTATTTATTGTGTAACCTAAGCATACTAAGGTGGATCCACTCACACCCCTGCCATGGCTGGCTCCATCTCATCTTATTTAATTTTACTTAAGATTTTACTTATTTATTTGACAGAGAGAGAGAGAGAGAACAAGTAGAGTACAAGTAGAGAGTAGCAGTGGGAGGGGGAGAAGCAGGCTTCCTGCTGAGCAGGGAGCCCAACTTGGGGCCCCACCCTAGGAACCCCCCATCACGACCAAGCCAAATGCAGACCCTCAAGGGAGTGAGCCACCCAAGTTCCCCTCCATCTCATTTCAAGAATAGAGATGAGATGAGGCGCCTCGGTGGCTCAGTCAGTTAAGCATCAGACACTTGATTTTAGCTCAGGTCTTAATCTCAGGATCTTGAGTTCAAGCCCCTACTCCCGCTCCTTGAGAGGCATGGAGCCTACTTAAAACAAACAAACAAACAAACAAAAAAGAATAGAGATGACGACTTCTCTGATCTTGATTGAGCTAGGGATGGGGAAAACACACACACACACACACACACACACACACACACACACACACACCACCCGAAGAGCACTGTCAGGGCTGTGCACACACCACCCGAAGAGCACTGTCAGGGCTGTGCCGGGTCCTAAGAGGCTGTGAACTCCCCGCCTTTTCTGCTCCCGACGCCCCGCCTAGCTACTCCTTGCCTCTCCCGGATGCCCCCGCTTAGGCCTGTGGCCAGATCGCTCGCGTTCCCCTTTCGCCGCCCGGCAGTGGCTATTGCGGCTGCAAAGGACCGAGCAGGTAAGATGGACGTTACGAGTTCCACTCTCTCGAGGGGACGCTCCCAGTGCGCTGTAGCGGTAGAAGAGGACGAAGGGGTGATGCCGAGGCCCGGGCTGTTTACCGCAGCGTCCGGGTCCCGGGGCCGGAGGCGTAGGGTGTCCTGGAGGTGACCTGGAGAGAGCGAGACCCAGGCGAGCCGAGAGCAAGGAAAGCGGAGACCAGTACCGCGATGTTTGCTCCGGCCGGGCTTCGCGGCGGAACATGCGAGGCAGAAGGACAGCCTCTCTCCCCGCGGCCGTTGGGCAAGAGCAGTCCGCACACCTCGGTCCAGGTTTGCTTTGGGTGTGTGGGAGCCTGAGCCAAGCCGCCCTTCCCCTAACGCAAACTCGAGTCTGCACCAACTGCGGGGGGGTCAGAAAGACTATTCGTGCCCCACATCTCTAACAAACCAGGAGAGGAAAACAAAGCTGGAACCCGAGAGCAGGATTTGAACTCAGGGTTTTTGATGCCGAGACCCTCTCAAGGTGTCTTTTTTTTCCCCTCCAACGACCTAGAGCGTAATAGTCCACCGGGAGAATTCCACCTGGAATAACGTGCTGGCCACAGGTCTACGCCCCCAGCCCTAGCTTAAGAGGACACCACTGAGCAAAGCTACTGGAGGGGGCGGAACGTGAAATGTTGTGAACTTGAAAATGTTCTAAATTCGCCCACTTTTGGGTGTTTGGGAAGTCGTAGTAAATAGCCGCAGAGAGGATGGATGCGATCATACTATTTTTCTAGGAAGTCGTGGGGTAGGTTTCATGAGCATTAAAACATTTGATTCATTAATATCTGTTCTAGGTTTTTATCTTGAGGAAATAATCCAAAGCATTGACAAAGTTGAAGGCACAAAGTCGTTCTCTGAAGTTTTATTTAGTGACAGGAAAAAAAGATACAATCTAAAACTATAAGCACAGTCTATTATGAATCATCCATAACATGGACTATTGTAATTTTAAAGCACATTTGTAAAAAACTCTTTAATGAAGTCCTGGGCATGTTTATGATGTAAATTTAAAATACACAAATTCTCATATAGCCTATGCAAAGATATAAAAAGAAGGAAGTGGGTCACCTCTGGATGACTCTTGTTTTCTTTTAAACTTTTCTTATTTTCTTCCCCCCCCCACAAAGGGTGAATAATGACTTTTATAATCAGAAAAAAAAATTAAAGAAATGGATGTGTAATTACAAGATTTCAAGGGCTCTGGGGGTAAAGCAGACAAAAAGTTGGGGAATGTACTGTTTCTGCAAAACCAGATTCCTGGTGCGCCCTGCTGTTGGAGAGCTGGGCCACCTCAGAGCCGCTTAACCTCTCTGATGGTGACTCCTCACTGAAGAAGACTAGAATGAGGAAAGGAAGAAGGGGATGGAGGGAAGGATGTTGGGAGGGAGGAGAAACTGGGAACACTTGGGGTATAGCTTTGATGTAAAGACTAAATGAAATGATGTTTAAGAAATCATTAATTGGTTGTGCTGCAATTTTGTGAGAAATTTTGTGCCTATAGCCTAGGGAGATGAGTTCGACTTATCTGGATTTTCAGGTAGTAATAAAGCCCTGACCATTCTTGTAATATTGAATTCTCTCAAGAAGATCTATTTAAGAAATAGTTTATCTAAAATCCCAAAGAACTCTAGTGAGATCTCATTTTTATTAAAAGATATTTTTAAACTCCTTAGAGTCTATGCTAAGACTGCCAACCTCAGATCATGTTTTCTTAATGGAACCAAGGTAGCATGAGCAATAGCAGTGGACAGCCATTGATGGTTTCACACACATTATCTCCGTTCTCACAACCATCCTATGATGGGCTTATTCTTATCTCCATTTTAAAATTAAACCTGAGTTGACAGAGGTAAACTTTGGCGGAATCCCACAGTTGATGTGTTCCAGAGCAAGGGCTAGACATTTTGACTCCACCGCCTCGTTCATAGCCACTGTACACAGTTTCTCCCTCTCTCTCTCTCTTTTTAAAAATTTTATTTATTTATTTATTTGACAGAGAGATAGAGAGAGCCAGAGCACAAGCAAGGGAGCGGGGAGATGGCAAAGGGAGAGGGAGAAGCAGGCTCCCTGCTGAGCAGGGAGCCCCAAGCCAGCTGGACCCTAGGACCTGAAATCATGTCCAGAGCCAACGGCTGATGCTTAGCCCACTGACCCACCAGGGAGCCCCCACACTCTCTCTTCACTGGTTGCCAGCCTTGTGAGAGGAGGTTTTCTGAAGATCTAATGCTGGTCAAAACTTCCCACCCCTTGGGGGTGGGAGAAAGGGGACACGAGGACACACACAGGCATGCTCGATGAAAACAATCAAGTTTAGAGAGAAAAAAGAGGAGGGAGAGAAGGAACTCGGGGACAAGAAGGGCAAGGTGAGCCCCTGTCTGGCACCTATCAGACAGCTGGGGTTATTACCTTTCCCCATCCACCCTTGGAGCTGGCAAAGAGGCGCCCCCCCCAGTATAGCTTCCTAGCCCTTTCTTCACCCCCCAAGCTAAGAAGCTCCTCCTATGAAGTGGCTGATCTGAGATCCCCAAACCCAGATTCTGCTCTAAGTAAGACGTTTCCCGCTTAATATAGGCATCGATGGGTGAAGCCTCGCTTGTCCGCCGCCCAGCCTCGGCTGCCTAGATCCGGTTCCCGGCCGCGGGGGCCCCCACTCTGCGCCCACTAAGACTCCAGCGTGTTCCTTCAGTCCCACGGGTGCCCAGCTGTCTCCACCTCAGTTTTCCTCGGTGGAAGATTGGAGAATTGAGTTAACGCCAGGCCCGATGGGTAGGCTTGGGTTGTAGAGCAAGAGTTCCACCCCCCAAGCCCTTAAGTCCTCTAGGAGAGCCCCCTTGGGCAGAGGATTGATCTCGGCCGCTCCTGCCTGTACCGTGTTCACCTAGAGACGAGCACTGCGCAGCACTCTCTCCTGTTTCCCTTGCTTTTGAGAGCCGTCAACACAAGCCAAACCTTTCCGAGGGTGGCTGGCGGTTGGAAAGGAATTAGTAGGGCGCGGGAAGAAAGCGCCTGGGGGAGGAAGGTGCGAGTTTGCACGTGGTTTCTGCCCGGACCAATGAGAGTCTGCGATCTCGTCACTTGGCCTCGGTCACCCCGTCGGCAGGGATGGCCCAGGGAAAGGCGCAGTGCCGGATACTGGGCGTCTGCCCCAGACCTCCGGTCTGCGGTGCCTGCAACGGGACGCTCCGGGTGCTGGGCTCCTGGGGGACAGGGGCCACCCCACCCCCGCCTCCTCCGCCTTTGGAATGCTGCTGAGCCCTGTCGCCTCCACCCCCTTCTCCGTCGATGACATCCTGAGGCTGGAGCGACAGCAGATTGGTTCCGAGTCCTTGCAACTCCGGGAGACACGGAGGATCTCTGAAAGCTTTCAGTGTCTGCGATTGGTTCCAGAATCGCGAAAGGCAGAGGTTCCCAGCACCTGCAGGACCGGCGGCGGCGACAGTGGCAGAAGGCAGGACGAGTCGGGGTCTCCTGGTGGTCCCTGTGAGACGATCACGGACATGGACGCAGAACGGGTCGGGGAGCCAGGTGAGTACGTGTGCTCAGGTCTTGGCTCCTACAAAGAGATCATTGCTGTTGGGGGCATAATCACTACCAGCTGATGCGTGCGGGTTACACGCATCTCCGGGTCTTTCCTGCTCCAAAGGCCTAGCCCCATTTTCTCTTATTAGAGGATTCCAAATGGCAGATCTCTCAGTCCCCTCTTCCCATCTCCTCCAGACACCCAGTGTGCATCCCGAGCCTCTAACAAAGTAAGTCCCGCATCTTAGGCGTTCATAATTTCCACAGCCTGTCCTCTGATTCCCCAAAACGCATCACGCCCTCTGGCAGCCAGCCACGCTTCCCAGAAACTCCAGTTTCTCTTTCTTACAGCGAAACCCTCTATAGTATCTTAGCTGGGCTCCATCACCACCAGACTTCCCTGCCCCCTCAGCGTCTCTCTACCTTAAAGCGTCTGCCAGAAATGTAGCCATCATAGCAGCCCACCGCCGAGGAGTGGAAACTCTGCCGGCTCTGGGGTCAATTGCAGCCCTTTCTTGGGGCTTGCTAAGTGGCCTGGCCAGCGCAGTCAATCCTCCTGGTGCGGACAATGAGAGTGGCGACCAGATCAGTTAATGTCTGAGTCCCTAGGCCTGGACGGCCAATCCTCCGCGTCTGGGAGCATAGAAGGGGAGCTCCGGTTTCGCTGTCCTGGGAGACGACTCCGGAGAGTCTGGGCGCCCGCTATCCGAAAGCACAACCCTAGGGGCGCGAACAGCGAGCTCCCCGCACCTGCGTGCATCCGCAGGAAGGGGAGGAGCAGGCAGTGAGTTGTGTTGTTTTGTGTCCTGCCACCCGGGAAACTTCCACAGGAGAGTCTGCACATTCGGAGGGATGAAAAAGACACTCTACCTCTGGACAAACCTCTGCATCTCGGTCTACAGTCTCCTGGTGCGCGTCGGGGAGCCCCAGGGAGGCCTCACAGATAGGCCTTCCCCTGCCAGGCTGTGCCACGGCCCATCCATTCAAGGCAAGACGAATAAGTGAAGGGGTTAGTTTGCAGTTGTTCCTCGACTAGTAGCCTCGTTATTCATCAACTGCAGGAGCTTGGAGAACATTGGACTTTGCTGTGTTTGCAGAGAAGTCTGGGGGTGTTCCGTGGTGGACTCTAAACGCTAATGCCCTCGGAGATGCGAAGCCAGCTCCGCATTCACTCTGGCCTTGGTGAGAAAGGGTCAGAGTCCTCGGCCCACAGCTGTCACCTAACAGCTGAATGCTCACACGGTGCCTTCCTCCTCCTCTGGTGAACTTTGGGCAGCATCTCTTAAGCGGCTGCCCGCCCCGGACACTGAGAAGGGACCCGTGCCCAGCTCCAGGAACCAAGCACAAGGCCATCGCAATGATTGAACCTTCCTGGTAAGCAATGCATCATCTGCTCCCAGCCAAACCACCTTGCTTTCAAGGACACAGGACAAGAGGGGCTCCAGACAGTGACCAGGAGGGCGCCCGGCAGCCCCATGGCCTGCATGGTCAACGACTCTCAAATGGGGTCCTGCTAGTTCCAAAGAGTTGCTGAAGGTCGGCTGTTACTTTTCCATTTGCTAAGAATAAAACCCCAGTGCATATTTTTCTTCTTTGAGAGAAGAGATGGCCTCAGTTTCTCTGAGCAGTGGCTTGTCTGAAGAAAGTTTTCATTTCCTCAAACTTCAAATGCCAAAGAGCCCCATCACCTGCTTCTAGGAAATTGTGCCAATGCAGCTGGGGATTTGAAGTTGGGTTCCAACGCGCACCTTCTCTAATTAGGTGCTTCGCCTGGCCATGAACTTACAGCCACTCCACATTCCTGGTTTCTCCTGGTGTGCCTTCCCATGAAAACTCATCATTTCCTCGATACCCACCCTTGGGTTAAAACACAGCTTAGCCAAGACAGAAGAGAGGCGGGAAGAAGGGAAGGAAAGGCTGTATTTCGGTGGGCTTCAGACACAGCCACCTCGGGGTGACCGGGTAGGAGGACACCACCCCAGGGAAGAGGAAGTCAGAGCGAAACCAACGCCACCTGCTTACCAAAGAGAACCCAAAGGAGAAAGAGGCCGCTTTTTAAAAAGCCAAATGTGGACCTAAACTTTGTATATGCCTCCAAGGGACACTCAGTTTCCCAGCCAAGAATTAGGAGTCAGAAAAATATTTCATTCACCTTTATTTTATTTTGCTAATTTGGTTTACAGATCATCACATCCAAGAAAGATGGGATGGGTCCCTGGTGCCGGTGGTGCACTTGATAACCAAAAAGACAAGGGTGTGTGCAAAGGTGGGGTGAAGGCGGAAGATACTCAGGACACCCGCCCCTGAGCTTGGATGGGAATAGCCGGTGATGCCTGCGCAGGACCACCACAGATAACCAGGCAGACAGGAACCCAGGGGCAAGCGCGTCGCCAAGTTTTAGCGCTTCCTCTTTCTCTCTATATCTCTCCCCCTTTCTACACCCCTTCTTTCCACCAAGGGTAGTCCAAGGTCAATTTCCATCTAATAGTCCCCCACATTTGCCCTTGGTCCTTGCGGCAAAAGTTTCCCCAAACTCGACCACACTTTAGAATCGAATCACAGCGAATCACCCCCACCCCACCTATACACATACATTCTAAGAAGAAAATGAAGTTGTCTTAGATCAACTACCTTTTGGGAAAAGGCCGCACACCGGAGACCCTAGAATGTCACAATTTACGTATGTGCCTGCAGGGACAATCGTGACTGGGCTTGGGGGAAAGGAACCTACAGACCCTCCTGGGACGGGGGGGGGGGGGGGGGGGGGGGGTCAGCAGAGAGAACCGAAGGGGACGCGACCTGAAGGCTACCAGGGGAGAGGGGAGTCCCTGAAAAACAACGCAACACTTGCTCAGGTAAGCCTGAGGTTGGGCGCTGACGCTGTTCCTTCCTGTGCTTTTAGAGCCGGGCCTCAGCGCAGCCCCGCCCCTCCACGGCGGGACCAGGGGGCCGGAGCGCTGCGTTGGCAACGTTGGCATCGGCAGGCGCGGGGACAGCACCGAGCAGCCCAAGGCGCGGCAGCGGCGGAAGCCGCGCGTGCTTTTTTCGCAGGCGCAGGTGCTGGCGCTGGAGCGGCGCTTCAAGCAGCAGCGGTACCTGTCGGCGCCCGAGCGCGAGCACCTGGCCGGCGCGCTGCAGCTCACGCCTACGCAGGTCAAGATCTGGTTCCAGAATCGGCGCTACAAGTGCAAGAGACAGCGCCAGGACAAGTCCCTAGAACTGGCGGGCCACCCCCTAGCGCCGCGCCGGGTGGCAGTGCCCGTGCTTGTGCGGGATGGCAAGCCCTGCCTGGGCCCCGGCGCGCCGGCCTTTTCCGGCCCCTACAGCGCGGCCGCAGCGCCCTATTCCTGTTACGGCGGCTACGCGGGCGCTCCTTTCGGCGCCGGCTACGGTGGTGGCTACGCTAGTGCGCCCCCGGGTCCCGTGCCACCCGCACCTCTGGCCCGCGCGGGCTTCACTGGGGGTGGCCCCAGCGCCAGGCCGCAGAGCCCTCTGCCCGCCGCGCTGCAGGGTGTCAGGGCCTGGTGAGGCGCCTGGGCTCCGTCCGCCCACCGTGTCCTGGGGCTCCGTCCCAGCCTCTCCGCATACCGGCTTCGGCCGGGATGAGCGGCGGCGGCGGAGGGAATAGGCACCCGATGGTACTTCTCCCCAAGCAATCCCTGGAACTGCGAATTGCCCCCAACAGGCCATCCCGCTGAGGCACTGGGGACATTCCTCTCTCCAGGGACCTAAAGTGCTCGAGGCAGCACGGGGAGGAAGGAAAGTCTATAGAAGGGTTGGCAGTTTCGGATGTCGGAGCGATAGTGAGGCAGGTGACTGTCGGGCCTCAAACCCAGGGTTTGCTAATAGGCTCTTTAATTTGTGTCCGGGGGAGGGGGGCTGTGAATGGGGGTGGGGTGCCCTAGAGGCCCACGATCCTCCGTTAGAGGCAAGAGGTTGGGGAATGAATGTAAAAAGTAGCGGAGTGAGGTGTGGGAACCCGAGTGAAGAGCAGGAGTTGGAGGCGG
>RCUC01105097.1:0-10338 GCA_003697995.1 Taxidea taxus jeffersonii
GTGCTCTACTGACTAAACCAGCCCGGAGCCCCTTTCCCTCTACCTTTTTATCTCTGTGTCGCACCTCCATCAGCTCAGACACTTTCATATCTTCAGGTCGGTTACATGTGCCCTTATTCTGTCATCCTGGTCATCTTCTGTAATTTGTCTGTGTACCGCAAAATTTAGTGAGCAGTGCTCATAAGTCTTCCTTAATTTTTGTTTAACTCTTCATAATAAGAGGATGGAAAGAAAATTTATAAAGAAAACTATGCGATATGTCATCTGTTCATAATACTCAGTGGCTCAGAACTCTCCAGTGGGTTTCCAGCTTACTTACAGTAAACTCAAAGACCTTACTGCTTCCAGCCCTATGATTTGGCACTTGCCTTCTTCTCCTGTTTCATCCCTTACTGTGTTTGCTGTTACACCTATTTGTTCCAGTCACACTCATTTCTTTGCTGTTCCTTAAATAGACCAAGTACAGTTTTGCCTTAGGTATTTTATGCCTTCTACTCAGAACTCTCTTACCCCATGTATTTGTAAAGCTCACCTCCGCATTTCATTTAGCTCTCCCTGTTACCTTTCAGAGAGCTTTCCCTGACCACCACCCTAGTCAGATAGCTTCCCATCCTGATCAGTATCTTTTTTCTTCTGTTTTTTCTCCTTCACAGTGCATATCATTATCTGACATCATAATTATACAAACACATTTATCTATTTGTTCATAGTATATATGCCTGCCCCAGAACAGTAGGCCAAAAAAATACCTTTAGAAATTTATTTACTTTATCTAGTGTCAGGAGAAGTGCCTAGTACATACGTGACACTTATGATTGAGGAGGCAGTGTGTGTGTTATGTGTTAGATTTTGTGTCTTTCTTTAAAGATCTAAGGTCACATCCTCCTCCTTACCCAAAGGAGAATTTTCTAGTATTAATTTCACATGGATTCTCCCATAATGGACAATTGTCTTTATGATATTCTCAAGTTTTTACAAGCTGTGGATTCTGTGTCTTCTAATTTTTAAATTTACTTAGAGATTTTACTGAGTATAATCTCAAAATATTTTTCTAAGGATGAGTGGAAAGTAAACTTCTTGCAAGCTTAACCATATTTTTTTCTGCCTTCACACTATTTTTAAAATGTGTTGTTCTTGTTTTTATCTTGCATTTAATTTTAAAAGTAGGTAGTACTTTCTCATTGTATAAAAATTATTTTTAAAAGTATATAAAAGTGGCTTCCACCCTTGTTTCTATCTCTCCCACTCCTTTCTGCTCCCTAATATGTACAACTACTTGTTACAGTTTTTAGATCTTTTTGTTTTTTCCATCTTCCTTGAGATTTATCTATCTATAGCATTGTGTAAGTTTAACGTGTACAGTGTGATGATTTGTACACATGCATGTTGTGAAATGATTGCTGTGGGTTAGTTAACACATACATCGCCTCATATTTTACTGTTTTGTGGTGGTGGTCGTGGTGCGAACATTTTCGATTTACTCCCCTAGCATCTGTCAAGTATACAACATAGTGTTGTGAAGTGTAACCACCAGCCGTGCTGCACATTACAGCCCCAGAATTCATTCATCTCACACATTAGATATATATAGGTACCTAGATCCCCGTTAGATCTTCCTAACTCATCTAGTAACTGGAAGTTTGTAGTTTTTCAGCAGCAGTTCATCTCCCTGCTGCGGGCAGCCACCACCATTCTCCAACCTGTTTCTACCGAATGGGTAGATTCCACATATAAGGGATATCAGACAGTTTGTCATTCTTTTTTTTTTTTTTTTAAGATTTTATTTTTATTTATTTGACAGACAGAGATCACAAGTAGGCAGAGAGAGAGAGGAGGAAGCAGGCTGTCCGCAGAGCAGAGAGCCCGATGCGGGGCTCGATCCCATGACCCTGGGATCATGACCCGAGCCGAAGGCAGCGGCTTTAACCCACCGAGCCACCCAGGCGCCCCCAGTTTGTCATTCTTGTCTGGCCCTTAGGGTTTATCCATGTTGGTGCAAATGACAGGATTTCCTTCTTTTATATGACTAATATTCCATCTCATATATATACCACATTTTCTTTGTCCCTTGCTTCATAGAGAAACACTTAGGTTCTTTCCATGTCTTGGGTGTCATGAATAATACTGCGGTGAACATGGGAGATACGGGTATTTCTTCAAGATAACAATTTCATTTCTCTCAGTAACACACCCAGATTAGGATTGCTGGATCATATGATAGTTTCATGCTGAAGTTTTTGAGAAACCTCTATACTGTTTTCCACAGTGGCTGCACTGAAGTGCACAGATGCTCCCTTTTCCCCACATCCTCCCCAGCACCTGTTCTCTTGTCGTGTCTGTTTTGTTGGTACCATTCTCGTAGGTGTGAAGTGACATTGCACTATAGTTCTGATTTGAGTGATGGTGATTATGAGTGATGGTGAGCACCTTTTATCTATTTTTTGGCTGTGTATAGTTTTGGGAAATGTTGATGTAGGTCTTTTGCCCATTTTAAAATCTGATTATTTGTGGGTTTTTTTTGTTGTTGTTGTTGTTGTTGTTGTACTGTGTTGTATGAGCTCTTCATATATTATGGTTTGCATATATTTTCTTCCATTCTTTAGGTTTCCTCTTCATCTTACTGGCTTCTGTGCTGTGCCAAAGCTTCCAAATTTGATTTTTGCTTTTGTTGTTTGCACTTTTGATGTCATATTAAAAAAAAAAATCACTGCTAAGGGGCGCCTGGGGGCTCAGCGGGTTAAAGCCTCTGCCTTTGGCTCAGGTCAGGATCCTGGGATCCTGGGATCCTGCGATTGAGCCCCGCATCGGGCTCCTGCTCGGCAGGGAGCCTACTTCCTCCTCTCTCTCTCTCTGCCTGTCTATGTCTACTTGTGATCTCTGTCAGATTAAAAAAAAAAAAAAAACAAATCTTAAAAAAAAATCACTGTTAAGACCAAGGTCAAGGAGTTTTTCACTTTGTTTCTTCTAGAGTTTTATAGTTTCAGGTCTTAGGTTTAAGTACTCTATCCATTTCAAGTTAATTTTGTCTTATTTTGCTTGTGAACATCCAGTTTTCCCAACACCATTTATTGAAAAGATTGTGTTTTCCCCACTGAGTATTCTTGGCTCCTTTGTTGTAAATTAATAGACCGTATATGTTTGGGTTACTTTTTGGGTTCTATATTCTGTCCCATTGGTCTGTGTGTCTGTTTTTATGCCAATACTGTACTATTTTGATTACTGTAACTTTGTAATATAGTTTATTAACTCGGGAAGTATGATGCCTTCAGATTTTTCTTTCTCAACATTGCTTTGGCTATTTGGGGTCTTCTGTGGTTCCATATAGACTTTACGGTTTTGTTTTGTTTTTTTCTATTTTTGTGAAAAAATAAGGGATCGCCTTAAGTCCATAGATGGCTTTGTGCAGTGTGAACATTTTAATAATAGTAAGCCTTCCAATACATGAACTTGGCTTATCTATTTATGTGTGTCTTCTCCATTGTCTTTGATCAATAGTGTGTAGGTCTCAGTGGACAGATCTCTCACCTCTTCAGTTAAATTTATCCCTAAGTATTTTATTGTTCTAGATGCAATGGTAGCTCAGCCTCAGAAAGTTTGTTGCCAGTGTGTAGACATGACATGCAACTGATACTTGTTTGTTGATTCTGTATCTTGAAACTACTAAATTCATTTATTAGTGTCAGCAGTTCTTGGTGGTGTCTTCAGGGTGTTCTATATGTAAGATTATGTCATCTGCATATGGAGACAGTTTTACTTCGTCATTTCCAGTTTGGATGTCTTTTATCTTTTTCTTGCCTAATTGTTCTGGACAGGATCTAATACTATGTTAGGTAAGAGTGATGAGAGTTGTTAACCTTTTCTTGTTCCCGATTTTAGAAGAAAAGCTTTCAGCTGTTCACCATTGAGTAGGATGTCAGCTGTGGGCTTGTCATATACGACCTTTATTATGGTGAGATATCTTCCTTCTGTATTCAGTTTGTTGAGAATTTTTATCATGAAAGATGTTGAATTTCGTCACATTTTTTTTTGCATACATTGAGATGATCGTGTGATTTTTATCATTCATTATATTAATGTGGACTGCCACATTTATTGATTTGTGTATACTGAATCATCCTTGTATCAGGGATACATTCCACTTGATTATGGTGTATGATCCTTTTAGTGTGCTGTTGAATTCAATTTGCTAGTATTTTGTTAAGGATATTTATATCTGTGTTCATCAGGAACATTGGCATGTAGATTCTTTTCTTGTAATATCTTACCTGGCTCTGGTATCAGGGTAATGCTTGCCTCAGAAAATGAGTTTGGGCATGTACTCTCCTCTTCAGTTTTTTGGAGATTGTGAGAAGGATTGGTGTTTATTCTTCTTTAAATGTTTGGAAAATAGTTAAAGCCCCTGAAGCCGTAAAAAAAAACCTGCCTGCTCTCCATTTGTATAGGAAGAGGAGGAGAATGGATACATGAGAGGGTAACTCTCAAAATACCTTAATTCAGCACCAGAAACATCACCCACGAGTTTTTACTGCTATTTGATCTCTGAGAGAGTATAAAGAGCTGGTGACTAGTTTTTTTGGTTGTTTTTCAACGAGTTTTGATTACGGATTCAGTCTCCAGAAACAAAGAAAAAAAATTACTTGTTTTTGGCCTGAATAGATTTTTAATTTATTTTGTGATTTAGTCTTGGTAGGTTATATGTTTCTAGTAGGTTGTCTAATTTATTGGTGTATAACTGTTCAGTGTATTCTCTTATACTTTTTTGTATTTTTGTGGTATCAGTGGAAATGTCTGCTGTTTCACTTACAATTTTTATTTATTTGGGTCTTTTTTTTTTTCTAAAGGTTTGTCAATCTTGTTTATTTTTTTCAAAATATTAGCTTTTAGTTTTATTGATCTTTTCTATTTTCCTACTCTTTTTCATTTATTTCTGCTCTGATCTTTGTTGTCTCCTTTCTTTTGCTAATTTTGGCTTTAGTTTGTTTCTCTCTTTCATTAATGTGTTAAGTTCTTTTGCTTATTTGTGACCTTTCTTTTTTCTTATTGTAGGCATTTCTTGCTGTAAAATTCCTGCTTATAACTGCTTTTGCTGCATGCCATATGTCTTATTTCTATTTTCATTTATTTCAAATTTTTTTTTTATTCTTGGACCCACAAATTGTCCAAGAGTATGTTATTTAATTTCTACATGTTGGTGAAATTTCCAGTTTTCCTGCTGTTACTTTCTGGTCTTATACCATTGTAGTCAGAAAGATACTCAGTATGATTTAATTCTTTTAAAATTTGCTAATACTTGTTTTGTGATCTCTCATGATTTACCCTGGAGAATGTTCAGTGTGCACTTAGGGAATGTGTGTCTGCTCCTGGATGATGGACTGTCCTGTATATGCTCTAAAGTATGGTTCAGTTCTAATGTTTCCTTACTAATTTCCTGTCTGTGTGATTTTCCCAGGGTTGAAGATGGGGTATTGAAGTCTGCTGCTGCTGTTTTTGTTGTTCGTTTCTCCCCTTAGATCTGATGTAATAATTTTTCAAAAATGTTTGGAGATCTCTTCTCTGCCATTTGGCTAAAGATCAAGTGTAAAAAACGTTTAGTCATTTTAGTAGTTATCTGGTGATGCCATGTGGTGGTTTTAATTCTCTGTCCTGTCTAATTTTGTATGTTCATCTGTATCTCACAAACTTCCCAAACTCACTTGTTAGTTCTAGTATTTATATTGTCTCTAATTTTCTGAAGCTATAGTACAGAATTCTCATTATTTATTTTTAAAAAAATGTTTTGGCAGAATTCACCCGTAAAGCCACCTGGGCCTGGTTTTCTTTGTGGAAAATTCTAACTGCAATCCCTTAGTAAGAATAGACTAAGCATTGAGTAAATTTGTTTGGCATGTGTGTTTCAGGGATGTTGTCAGTTTCACCTGCATTGTTGAATTACTGGCAGACGGTTGACCGTTACTGCACAGGTATTGTAGAACATGCAGTTAGTGATCCTTCTCCTTCCTCATGCTGGTGGTGTATTTCCCCCGCCCCTTTTTTTTTTCTTGATTAGTCAGGCTACATATTCATTAATTGCATTTGTCTTGTCAGAGAACCAGCTTCTAGTGTTTTTGTGTGTGTATTTTTCCCCGTTTTTCTGTTTTCCGTTGTTTCTTGGTTTCTGATCTGATATTCATTATTTCCAATCTTCTTCTGACTTTGGGTTTCATTTGTTTTTATAATTTTTTTTTGATTGGAAACTGAGGTCATTGATATGAGACTTTTATCTTTTCTAATATAGGTATTTTAGTGCCACAAGTTTCCCTCCAAGTTCAGAATTAGCTGCAGCCATTAATTGGGTTATGTTGTGCTTTCATTCATTTCAAAATACTTACTAATTTATTGGGTAATTTCTTTTTTGGATATCTGTTATTTTGTAGTTTCCAAATATTTCTGTTAATGATTTTCACTTAATTCCATTTTGGTCAGAGAACATACTCTGTATTTGAAATCTTTTAAAAATAATTGAGATTTGTTTTATGGCCCATAAATATTTTCTATATTTGTAAATATTTTTTGTGTACTTAAAAATATTTAGGGCTCAGTAGGTTAACCGTCTGACTCTTGATTTTGGCTCAGGTCATGATCTTGGGGTTGTAAGATTGAGCTGCATGTCAGGCACAGAACCTACTTGAGATAATGTCTTCTCCCTTTCCCTCTGCCACATCTGCCCTTGTGCACGCATACTTGTGTTCTCTAAAAAAATAAACAGATACAGTCTTAAGGAAAAAAAAAAAAGACTCTATTCTGTTTTTTAGTTGTTTCAGATGTGATATTAAATCTGCCTTGACTAAAAGTGGGAGTCTTTTTTTTTAAATTTAGATACAGTTCCTATATCATAAAATCTACCCATTTTGAGTATGTGGTTCAGTGTTTTTTTTTGTTGTTGTTGTTAGTGTATTCATAAAGTTGTATAGTCATCAGCATTGTCTAATTCCAGTATATTTTCACCATCTGAAAAGAAAGTCCATACCAGTTATCATTCACTCCCATTCCCCCTCTACCAAGCTGTTGGCAGTCACTAATCTACCTTCTGTCTCTACAAATATGCCTAGTCTAGACTTTTAAAATACATGGAATCATAGAATATATGGCCTTTCAGACTGGCTTCATTGACTCAGCATAATGTCTTCAAAGTATTTACATGTTGCAGGATGTATCATGATTTCATTTTGTGGCTGAATAATATTTCATTTTATGGATATTTTGTTATGAGCAAATGGATAGTCACATTTTGTTTATCCATACTTTAGCTGATAAATGTTGGGATTGCTTTCACTTTTAACTTTTAGGATTAATGTAGCTATGGGTTTTTGTGTACAAGTTTTTGTTTGATACATGTATTTAGTTTCTTTGGATGTATCCCTTATTGTGGAAATGCTGGGTCATGGGGTAACTGTTTCATTTTTTTTAGGAACTGCCAAACTGTCTAAGTAGGGACACAGTTTTGCATTCCTATCAGCACTGTATTAGGGTTCCGATTTTTTGACACCCTAGCGAACTCTTACTATTTTCTTTTTTTTATTATAAACCTAAAGATTGATACCTGTGTTTCCTTCTAAGAGTATTATAGTTTGGGCACTTATGTTTAGATTTTTTATCATTTTCAGTTAATTTTTGTATATAGTCTCCCTTTCTTGGGTATATCCAGTTGTCCCAGCACCATTTGTTGAAAAAATACTCTTTCTCCACTGAAAGGTCTTTGATCCCTTGTCAAAAATTACTTGAACATAAGTGTTTACTTCTGGACTCTCAGTTCCGTTCCATTGATTTGTATGTCTATGATCATGACAGTACCATGCAGCCGTGATTACTATAGCTTTGTAGTGAGTTCTTTTAAATTCTTTTTTTTTTTTTTTAGGTGGCCTTGTTTTTTGTGTCTCTGGGTATAAAATGAATTAACTAAAGTAAATTTAAACAATGAAACTTAACAATTCAGACATTTCATTTTGAGTTTATAGAATACTGTGTTTGCTAAATGACAGTATGTATTTCTATAGGTTAACTGGTAAATACTCCTTACGATAGACAAGATTTTATTAGTGATATAAATTTTGAATCATCAGTTAAGTGAAAGATAGCATACTTGTTTACATGGCCAGTTTACTTAAATTTATTTTTTGCTTTCTTTTTAGGTTAATACAATCTGTTGGAATGAGACTGGAGAATATATTTTATCTGGCTCAGATGACACCAAGTTAGTAATTAGTAATCCTTACAGCAGAAAGGTAAAGTGGCTTAAAATAAATTTGTAATTTAATGAGAAAAATTAAGAAGCCAGAAATTAAGAAATTGTAAATAATTATGGGATGGGCATTTGTAATAGAATATCCTTATTTTGCTCAAGGTAGTTATATAATTTGGAAGTTAAATCATGCCTATCCCTTAATCTTCTTAGGAAAACAGTAGATTTCATCTAGCTTTTGACTCTAGCAAATTTAAATATGCTTCATTTTATTCATGTAGGTAAAATTGCCAAAAGTATCGTTGTCTCAGTAAACCAATTCTTAAGGGGAAAAAAATCAATGTGATTGTTTTTTTCTTTTCTGCTCACAAAATCTACTCTTCAGCTAAGTGGTTTAAGGAACATTATTCAGTTTGCAAAAACAGTATCTAGGTTCTAGTGAAATGCTTCACGATGCCTAATACCTTAAGCTGGCATAATCATTTGAGTTTTAGGATTATGTAATTAGAATTATGTTCTGATTTTTATTGGCTCTTCTTCTCTGCATATGGAGAAACTATACACCTGTTTTTGTATCAGTGAGAACTTGATAGATTGGCAGACCAAACTGTTTTTTTTTTTTTTTTAAGATTTTATTTATTTACTTGACAGAGATCACAAGCAGGCAGAGAGGCAGGTAGAGAGAGAGAGGAGGAAGCAGGCTCCCCGCTGAGCAGAGAGCCCGATGTGGGGCTCGATCCCATGACCCTGAGATCATGACCTGAGCCGAAGGCAGAGGCTTAACCCACTGAGCCACCCAGGCGCCCTGGACCAAACTGTTATTTAATAGTGGCAATATTACAGAATAAATTATTCACATATTTCTTATTTTTTCACATTTAAAGAGTTAAGATTTTTAAATAAATGTTGTAGTCCTCTAACCTGAAAGAGATTCATATTGAAGATATCCTTGATTAAAAGACAGGTCATCATTTTATTTCAGAGATAGCTTTACTTAATTGTCCTGACTTAGCAGAGGGAAACTTGGTGTTTTCAAATCCTACTTGTGTTAGGTCTGCAATTACTAGGTCTTTTAAGGTGCCTCTACCCAATTCCAGCCTGGAACTTAGGGCCTGGCTCAGTGGCACATGAAAGCATTCTGATTCCCCAAGTGTGGAAGCCCTGAAAAGGGCCAAAAAAACTGTCCCCTTGGGTTTTTATGGAGGCTTCATTACACAGTCCTGATTGACTAGGTCTTCGGTCACTGACTGATCCAACCTCCAGCCCCTCTCCCCTCCTGTGTTCCAACTCTCAAGTCTCGGGGTTGCTTCTTCTGGCAGCCGGTCCCGAGCCTTTGGTGGGGTCCAAAAGTCATCTTCGTTAATAACAAGACACCCACGTCACCTTGTCTCTGAAGCATTTTCAAAAATTATTACTATAAGAATGAGAAAACCATATATATGAAGACCATATATATATACACACACATATATATGTGAGAAACATATATATATATATATAGTCATAAATATATTTTTGGTCATCCGGATGACCAAAGATATATAAATAAATCATTATATTGTACTAGGACAACCTTTTCCTTACAGTAGAGGAAATTTCCTGGAATGATGTATATGTGGAATGCTTTTTGACTATCACTATCGGAATTTTAATGCTTACTCATAGTAGTTGAGTAGACACCAAAGAAATAATCCCTATGTTTTTGAAAAGATGCAGTGCTTTATATTTAAAAGAAAAAAAAAACAAAAAAACTAAAAACTGTAGTAGAGTACACTTAACATAAAATTAATTATCTTAATTTTTAGTAATTCTGTTCAGTGACATTAAGTATATATATACATTGTTGATACTATGACTACATCCAGCTATATCGTTCCAATTTTAGTATATGTGCTGCTGAAGCGAGCACTACATCCAGCTATAGAACTGTTTTCATTTTGGAAAGCTGAAACTCTGTACCCAGTAAACAGTAACTCCTTTTTCTTCCCTCCTCCCATCCCTTGGCAACCACCTCTTTTTGCCTCTATGAATTTGACTACTCTAGATACCTCATAAAAAGTTTTACACAATATTTGTCCTTTTCTTACTCTCTATTTCATTTATCATGATGCCTTTAACAT
>RCUC01105106.1:0-12429 GCA_003697995.1 Taxidea taxus jeffersonii
ACGGGGAAGAAGGCGGGGGACATCCCAGTGACAACGGGTATTTATTGAGTGCTTACTGTGGCCCGGCGTCTTCCCATTATCCATACGACAGAGACTTGACGGTCCACTCACAGGACTCTACAACTGAAAAGGGAGGATTTTACTCTACGTGCAGCATACTGCAATAACCCGACTTTTAAGTGATAGAATTAAAAAAGAAAAAAACTAGTACAACCAACCCCACCCCCAAAGACGCTAATAGGCTTTGAGTGGGTGTGGTCCTCTGGGTGTCTGGGGCCTTTAGCAGGGCTGTTCATTCCCCTCTGTATCTTCAGGTTCAGGGCCTGGTACTGGGGAAATGGAGATCCTGGGGAAATATTTGCTTGCTTTAATGAATGAATGAGCCAAATAATTTCTTCTGGACTCATTTCTCCATTCACAAAGTGAGAAGTTGCTGAAACACTAAGGCGAACACCTCTCGATCAACTCAGAGGTCACCACCTCCAGGAAGCCTTCCAGGATTCCCCTCCCACTTCTGAACTGGATCAGGAGCCTGTTCTGGGCTCTCACAGAGCCAGGTTGTTTTCCCATGTCTGGACTGACCCTACCGTGTAGTATTTGTCTGCTTCTGTGTGTCCTTCATTTGAATATTCAGGTTCTGTGCAGTAGGGCCCTTGTCTGTTTGGCTCATCTCTGTGCCTCCTAGTGCCTGGAACACCACAGGTGGAATATCCGACGAACTAATGATTGATTAGTTCTGGCCTGAGGTTCAAAACTGTTTCATGCTGGTGTTGGCTGAAGCTGGGGGAGGGTCCAAAGCAGCAGAATTGGGCCGGGTACTGAACCAGGAAATGCTGGTGCAGCAGCGATTAGTTGAAAGTTTTGACTTCTAGAGCACTAGAAAGCAATCCTGCCATGACTCCTGTAGGAAATTCAAGTCTTCTCCTGCACGGGGCAGGGGGTTTGGGAGAACAGCTGGATGCTGGGGGGCAGGTGGTTTGGAGGGGTGGGGGCTGGCCCTGGGACCTGCCAATCTGCCTGCATCTGTTTGGGGCTGAGGTTGGGTTGGGACACATGGGGCACATGGATGTGGTCAGCTTCTAGCTCTTCTTAGCTGTCCTTCAGCCTCACCAAGCCTCAGTCTCCACATCTGGGCAGTGGGGAGAGTGTAATTATACCTACTTCAACACGTTTGTTAGAAAGACAAAGGGACATAATGAGGTCAAAGTGTTTGCTTTTGTGTAGCTGCTCAGAAACATTTAAAAACATCTCACATCGGGGCACCTGGGTGGCTCAGTGGTTAAAGCCTCTGCCTTCGGCTCAGGTCATGATTCCAGGGTCCTGGGATCGAGCCCCGGATCGGGCTCTCTGCTCAGCAGGGAGCCTGCTTCCCTTCATCTCTCTGCCTGCCTCTCTGTCTACTTGTGGTCTCTGTCTGTCAAATAAATAAATAAAAATTTTAATAAAAACAAACAAACAAACAAAAACATCTCACATCGTTTCTTGTTTCTCTCAAATGTTTTTAGCCCTAATTAGAGCTGCCGCTTGTGAACCTCTAACAATAACATCAACTCTTCCTAACGTTGAGTTCCTGCCGTGGATCAGGCACTGTACTATGCATTTTACATGTTATCTCACTTAATCTTCACAATCTCTTTGTAAGGTAGTTTTGCTATCGTTCTTATCCTCCAGAGAGGAAACAGGCTCAGAGAGGTGCAGTGACTTGTCTGAGATCACACAGCCTTCAAATGATAAGCCTCGGATGGGAAACATCTGTTCACTTGAGGGAGCACCGGAATCTCCTGGAGGGCTTGTTCAAACACAGATTGCTGGGCCCCACCCCTGAATTTCTGATGCAGCAGGTCCGGGGTGGAGCTCGAGAATTTGCATTTCTAACAAGTTCCCAGGTGATGTTGCTGCTGCCGGTCCTGGAGCGCACTTTGAGAACCACTGCCTAATACCAGGATCTCTCCACTGTCATTATCCCACTCCGGCATGTTATGTCACGTCCAGCCTATCCTATTACAATGGGCTAGATTCAAAGAATTTGAAGTCTAGTATATTCACCCAGCACTTGGCATATGTGACTGTATACTCTTAATTAGTTAAAAAAAAAAAAACTTTCACCCATTTTAAAGGTGCAAAAAAACCCTAAAAAATATAAGAAGGAAGGACAGAATCTGCTTTGATCTTGCAAAGTACTCAGAGAATGACTTTTCATTATAGGAGGTGGTATAGTAGAAGCTTTCCGGATTAACTAGCTCACTGGATTAAGAACTCCCTGAAGCTGGCTCCCCAGATTAACCAACAGGCATTTTGCCTCCTGCAAAACCCAGAACGATGTCATGCCCACAGCGGCTGGAGGACTCATTCCTAGTATGACCAGCCAGTAACCCCTCCTGATGAGTTAGCGACGTGACTATGAGCCTCCCAGGAGTCAGCTGGGTTGGTTCTTCCGTCAGTTACTCTCGTTACTAAATCATGTCATTGTATGTGACAAACTGATAACAGGGAAGTTGGAAAAGAAAACTGATGTTTCCATAAACCCAGTCGAATGCTCTGGAAAGATTCTTTAAAAGTTAGTTGGGGGGCGCCTGGGTGGCTCAGTGAGTTAAAGCCTCTGCCTTCCGCTCAGGTCATGATCCCAGGGTCCGGTCTGGGATCGAGCCCCGCATGGGGCTCTCTGCTCAGCAGGGAGCCTGCTTCCCTTCCTCTCCCTCTGCCTGCCTAAATAAGTTAGTTGGTACGTGTCATAATGCAATTGTCCAGACCTATAGAGTGCACTACCCTGAGAATGCAGCCTAATGTAAACTCTGGACTTTGGGTGATGATGTATCTGTCAATATGGGTTCATCAGTTCCAATAAATGTACTACTCTAGTGGGGGACGTTGATAGTGTGAGACTATGCATGGGCTGGGACGGGGAGCGTATGAGACATCTCTGTATCTTTTGATAATAATTGCTGTGGATTAAAGCTTTTCTCCAAACCAAAATCAATAAGAAAAAAAGATGAGAAATAAGAAAAGAAAGAAGCAAAGCCCCAGCTTGACCCACTATGGTTATACAGGATGACCAAAAAATAAACTTTTGTCATAAGCCACTGATTGTAGGGGAAGTTAGTTGGGTCAGGTGTGGTGTAGACAATGAGAGACTCTCGGATGGGGTGGAGGTGGAATTCTAAAAATCTGGACAACGAGAGCCTTCAGATCTACATCAGCTCTTAAGAAGCTCAGGGGAGTGGTTCTCGTAAGAAGGATGTGGGAAAACTCCAACCAGCTGGCTCAGATCAGGCTCAAAGACAAGGCTTTGGACCTACATCAAAAGACTGGCAAATGAATATATAGCAATAGATTTTTACATTAGAATAGAATATTTAAGAGTTGTAAGTACTATTTTTACCATTTCCTGTTTCAGTGGACTTTTTCAATAAACTTACCAACCACTCATCTGATCAGATTACATAAGAGCTCCTACTACAGAATATTTTATTAAAAAAAAAAAGAGGATGGGGGTTGTGCAGTTCTTAATTATTTATTGATTTCTATTTCATCTCTCTCCAGCCAGTAATATCTAATATTGGCACAGCACTTTACAGTTTATAAAACACTTACAAGTCCTATTTATCTCTCACAACTACTCTGGGCAGCAGGCGTTATTACCCCCTTTCTACTGGTGGTGAAAACAAGGTTTGGGGAAGGGAAATAAAGGCTTCAAGTAAAGCAGGGCTTTCAACCTGGGGCAAGAACTTAGACTTAATCAAAGTGCCTAACTTACCCCTAGGGCATTGTGTGAACAAAGGAATCAGAAGACAAGCACTGAGCTTTTAACAGTTGAGGCCAAGAGGCCTCAGGGTGTGAGGTAGGGGTTAAGGAATAGAGACTGTGTCTGGTTCACCTCTGGATCCTGGCACACAGAAGGCCCTCGGGGAAATAGTCAATGCTTGGTTGAAGAAATGAGGAGTGGGGGCACCTGGGTGGCTCAGTGGGTTAAAGCCTCTGCCTTCGGCTCAGGTCATGATCCCAGGGCCCTGGGATGGAGCCCCGCATTGCATCGGGCTCTCTGCTCAGCAGGGAGCCTGCTTCCTCCTCTCTCTCTGTCTGCCTCTCTGCCTACTTGTGATCTCTGTCTGTCAAATAAA
Source organism: Taxidea taxus jeffersonii (assembly GCA_003697995.1). Classification (NCBI taxonomy): domain Eukaryota; kingdom Metazoa; phylum Chordata; class Mammalia; order Carnivora; family Mustelidae; genus Taxidea; species Taxidea taxus. The sequence goes on from RCUC01105106.1 coordinate 4,119, forward strand.
TAAATAAAATCTTTTAAAAAAAAAAGAAATGAGGAGTGAATAAATGAATGAACAAACAAATTAATGAAGAAACTTGGAGCAAAGCCCCTTCTCTCTCTGGTGTCAGTCTCTCCATCTTTAACTTGGAAGTTAGGGTTCTCTTAGGAAATATGAACAGACACAACAATTGCGTCCTCTATTTCTGGATGTTCATAGAACACCCTCCTGAATCCCCACTATAGATTCCCTGGGAAAGGAGAGGAATCCATGGAAACTTGAGCAGGAAGCTCTTGAGTTGGAGGGCCTGAGAACCCTTCTAGCTCTAATGGTAATAGTTGTAATGATGGGGCGCCTAGGTGGCGGGATCAGTTGAGCAGCTGACTCTTGGTTTTGGCTCAGTCATGATCTCAGGGTCCTGAGATCCAGCCCCGCATAGGGCTCTGTGGTCAGCATGGCAGTCTGCTTGTCCCTCTCTCTCCCTCTTTGCCCCCCACCCCCACCCCAGTTCATTTTCTCCTTCTCTCTCTCATATAAATAAATAGAATATTTTTTAAAGATTTTATTTATTTATTTGACAGACAGAGATCACAAGTAGGCAGAGAGGCAGGCAGAGGTGGGGGGGGGGGCAGGCTCCCTGCTGAGCAGAGAGCTGGATGAGGGGCTCGATCCCTGGACTCTGGGATCACAACCCAAGCCCAAGGCAGAGGCTTTAACCCACTGAGCCACCCAGGCGCCCCTAAATAAGATAGTTTTAAAAACTAGTTGTAATGATAACAACAACCATAATAATTGGATCCAGAAGTTTTTGGACACCACCTCTGGGCCAGGCACTGTGCTAAGAACTTTACCTCATTTCATCTCTCCAAAACTCTGTGATGCAGGTATGATTGTTATTATTATTATTATTTTAAGATTTTATTTATTTATATGACAGAGAGAGATCACAAGTAGGCAGAGAGGCAGGCAGAGAGGGGTGGGGGGAAGCAGGCTCCCCGCCAAGCAGAGAGCCCGATGCAGGGCTCTATCCCAGGACTCTGGGATCATGACCTGAGCTGAAGGCAGAGGCTTAACCCACTGAGCCACCCAGGTGCCCCGATTGTTATTATTATTACTATCTCTGTTCTGCAGATGAAGACACTGAGGCTTAGAGAAATCAAGTAAGTTGCTCATGTTGCAAGTTAGGAAGTAGCATCCTTAGTTCCCAATTTAGCCCTGTGGACAGGAGTCTCAACACTTTCCCACCCCCATTCCAGCAGAGTATAAACCTATGACCTTCATGTGGCTGTTTCAAGGTCAAACTCAAGTTGCTGTGTCTGGAGAAGGTATTATAAGGCTGGTTGCCACTCATTCATTCAAGCATTCAATCAGCCATCATGTAGGAACACCTCTTATGTGCCAGGCTCAGACTGGCTCATGGGGGTTCACGAAGATGATGGTCCCCGCCCTCAAGCACGCAATTGTTTATTGCATCATTCCTCCGATGCCCCTCGTATCAGAATCACCATGTGAGTGGTTACAAGGCAAATTCGAAGGCCCTGCTCCAGTCTCTGGAATCACTCTCTGAGGTTGGAGTCTGGGAATATGCATCCTACAAGCTCCCCCAGGCGAGTCCTACATGCTGAGGGGTGGGAACCCTTGGGTGGAGGGCGGGGCGACCTAGATAAGCAAGCAAGTGATCATTGCACAGAGTTTCCTTTTCTTTTTTTTTTTTTAAGATTTTATTTATTTATTTGACAGACAGAGATCACAAGTAGGCAGAGAGACAGGCAGAGAGAGTGGGGAGGAAGCAGGCTCCCTGCTGAGCAGAGAGCCTGATGTGGGGCTCGATCCCAGGATCCTGAGATCATGACCTGAGCGGAAGGCAGAGGCTTTAACCCACTGAGCCACCCAGGCGCCCCTGCACAGAGTTTTCTATACGGATTATGGGGGTTGCCAGGGAAGGCTTCTTGGAGGAGGTGATCTTTAAGATGAAATCTGAGGAGTGAGTAGGAGTGAACAAGCCAGGAGGAAGGAATAAGAGACAGAAAGAACAATGAAGAAGCCTGTCTCTGCCCTTAGGGAGGCCACCACAGTCAGGGTAACCTAGAGAAAAAGGTACAACCCAGCAGAATGATGAGGCCAGGAGCCTGGGGGGAAGAGGCTGGTGGCTTAGCCTGAGGTGATCAGGAGGACTTTGCAGAGGAAGTGACTGCTTTCCAATGCTTTCTCAGATAGAAGCATCTGCTTCATCCCTCCTGGGTGAAGAAAATGGGCGTGGAAGAGAATCCGGGCTGGCCGGCGGGGGTGGGGGGGTGGGGGGGCGGTGTGGTCTGCCAGGACTTTGGAGGTTTCTCTTATCAGCCTAATGGTGGGTGGAAACCGATCATCCTCTAATTTGGATGCTGTTTTCACCTCCATTGTTAATGCTAAGCCTTTGTTTGTTTGAACTAAGGCCTTCTATCTAGAGTCAGAGCACCCAGCAGCAAGCGGTGATATTTGAATAAGTGGAGAATTCCTTTGTAAAGGGCTTCGGAGAACACCTGCTCCTTCCATCGCTCTATTACAGAGCAACTTCAGGATCTCGTCCCAGTTGGAATGACTCTTGTGGTCCCCACTGATAACTCATATTGAGGTGGGTAGTAGGATTCTGGAGCCGGCTAGCCTGGGTTCCAATCTGCCCTGGGCCACTTTCTAGTTACTTGTCCTTGGACACATGTTACTTGACTTTCCAAGACTTCAATTTTCTCCTCTGGCAAAGGAGGCTAATAATAATACCTATAATCGGGGCACCTGGGTGGCTCAGTGGGTTAAAGCCTCTGCCTTCGGCTCAGGTCATGATCCCAGGGTCCTGGGATCGAGCCCCGCATCGGGCTCTCTGCTCTTTGGAGAGCCTGCTTCCCTTCCTCTCTCTCTGCCTGCCTCTCTGCCTACTTACGATCTCTCTCTGTCAAAATAAATAAATAAAATCTTAAAAAATAATAATAATACCTACAATCTCCAAAGAGTTTTGTTCGTTCATTTGTGGGTTTCTTTGGGTTTTGTTTTGTTTTTAAAGAATAGACTGACTTTTTCTATGAAATGCTAGGAAGAGTGCTTAACACACAGTAGGACCACAGTAAATGTTGGGTGTTAGCATTCAGGCGACAGGAACAGCACAGAGTGTTGGAGACACAACAAAAAACAAATTAAATGCTTTCAAAGAACTCACACTCTAGGGGCGCCTGGGTGGCTCAGTGGGTTAAGTACCTGGCTTGGGTTCAGGTCATGATCCCAGGGTCTTGGCTTTGAGCCCCACATCTGGCTCCTTGCTCAGTGGGGAGTCTGCTTCTCCCTCAGTCCCTCTCTCCACTCACGTTCTCTCTCTCTCTCAAATAAATAAGTAAAATTTAAAAAAAAAAAAAAGGAACTCACACTGTAATGGAAGAGATGAAGAACAAACCAAACTAAAAAACAAAACAAAACAAAAAGAGGATATTATTTGTGCTATTAAAGGAAGTGACGCTTGGGACACCTGGGTGGAGGTTGAGCCTCCAACTCTTGGTTCCACCTGAAGTCTTGATCTCAGGATAATGAGCGGATCCCTGTGTCAGGCTCTGCGCTCAGCATGGAGTCTGCTTGAGGTTTTTCCTCCCCCTCTGCCTCTTCCCCCTCAAATAAAGAAATAAATCTTAAAAAAAAAATAGGGGCGCCTGGGTGGCTCAGTGGGTTGAAGCCTCTGCCTTCTGCCCGGGTCATGATCCCAGGGTCCTGGGATCGAGCCCCACATCGGGCTCTCTGCTTGGCGGGGAGCCTGCTTCTCCCTCTCTCTCTGCCTACTCGTGATCTCTGTCAAATAAACAAATAATATATATATTTAAAATATATATATATTTCTTAATTTATTTGTCAGAGAGAGCGGGAGTGAGCACAGGCAGACAGAGTGGCAGGCAGAGGCAGAGGGAGAAGCAGGCTCCCTGCTGAGCAAGGAGCCTGATGTGGGACTCGATCCCAGGATGCGGGGATCATGACCTGAGCCGAAGGCAGCCGCTTAACCAATTGAGCCACCCAGGCGTCCCTAAATATATATTTTTTAAATGATACCTGTGGGATGCCTGGGTGGCTCAGTCAGTTAAGCATCTGCCTTCAGCTCAGGTCATGATCCTAGGGTCCTGGGATCGAGTCCCACATCAGGCTTCTTGCTCAACAGGGAGACTGCTTCTCCCTCTACCTGCTGCTCTCCCTGCTTGTGCTCTCCCAATCTCTCTTTCTGGCAAATAAATAAATAAAATCTTTAAAAAATAAAAATAAATGACATTTGCATGGCTCCTGGCTGGCCCAGTCAGAAATGTTCGTGGCTCTTGATCTTGGGATCGTGAGTTTGAGACCCATACTGGGTGTAAAGATTATTTTTTAAAGACTTTATTTATTTTTTTAAAATTTATTTATTTGTTATAGAGAGAGAGAGAGCGAGCACAGGCAGACAGAGTGGTAGGTAGAGGCAGAGGGAGAAGCAGGCTCCCCGTCGAGCAAGGAGCCCGATGTGGGACTCGATCCCAGGACGCTGGGATCATGACCTGAGCTGAAGGCAGCTGCTTAACCAACTGAGCCACCCAGGCGTCCCAAGACTTTATTTATTAATTTGAGAGAGAGTGAACACACATGAGAGTACAAACACGGGGAGCTGCAGAGGTAGATGGAGAAGCAGGCTCCCCTGGGGGCAGGAAGCCTGAGGGGCTTGATTCTGGGACCCTGGGATCATGACCTGAGCTGAAAGCAGACTCTTTCCCAACTGAGTCACCCAGGGACCCTGGGTGTAGAGATTGTTTAATAAATAAACTTTAAAAATTCTTTTAAAAAGTGATCCTTGCGATAAAGACAAGTATCACCTTTTCACCTTTGGAGAAAGTGACCAGATAAGGTCTCTCCTGGAAGGCTGATATTTAAGGGGAGGCATGCCACATGACAAGCAGGGGAAGAGGTTTCCAGGCAGAGGGCCCAGCAACTGCAAAGGCCCTGAGGTGGGAATGAGGTTGGCTTGTTCAAGGATCAGAAAGGCAAACAGCTGGAGTGTGACACAGGAAGTGATGAAGGCAAGATAGGAACCTGGGTTCAGTCTGGCCAGAAATTTCATCACATGTTTTAATTGCACCAATTTGCAACAGGTTCAAGTTCATTCGATGTTCTCAAACTTGAATGGAGACCTAGAGTCTGACTGAAGTGTCAGAGTGGCCTTCATCACAGGTGAGGTTTAAATAGACCTCTCCATCAGAGCCATTTGTGTCAACACAGATAATATATAATGTCAGGGATGATGCTATGTGCCTAACTGGGGAGCAGATGGGGCGTAGGAATTAAGGAGAGGAACTGAGGATGGGCAGGCCAGGTTCTCTTCTCTTCCTCTCCTGCAAAGTCTACAAATAGAAACAAGGTTAAAGATGCCATTTAGGGGCACCTGGGTGGCGCAGTGGGTTAAGCCTCTGCCTTCGGCTCGGGTCATGGTCTCAAGGTCCTGGGATTGAGCCCCGCATCAGGCTCTCTGCTCAGTGGGGAGCCTGCTTCCCCTGCTCCCTCTCTGCCTGCCTCTCTGCCTACGTGTGTTCTCTCTCTCTGTGTCAAATAAATAAATAAAATCTTAAAAAAAAAAGATGCCATTTAAATCAAACAATAACTCTATAGGGTAGGTCCACAGGGGACTTTGACCTTCTAATTTACTTCTGTCTGAAGTTTTTACAACAGGCATATTTTCTTTTGTCATTAGAAGAACAACAAGAAGGGCACCTGGGTGGCTCAGTGGGTTAAACGCTGCCTATGGCTCGGGTCATGATCTCAGGGTCCTGGGATCGAGTCCCGCATCAGGATCTCTGTTCAGCAGGGAGCCTGCTTCCCTCTCTCTCTCTGCCTGCCTGCCTCTCTGCCTACTTGTGATCTCTCTCTATCAAATAAATAAATAAATAAAATCTTAAAAAAAAAAAAACAAGAGAAAAATAATAATAAAAAATTTTAAGGTAAAAAAACATTTTTTTTAGAAGAATTAGTATTTGTTAGCGTACTGCCTGTCACGGGAGACGAAGACATAGGGATGTGGTGATTACCTGGGTGGAGTTTAAGCTCTAGCCCTACAGTGCATGATGCTGTCAGATAAAAACAGGATATGTTATACTGCTTGGTAGAGTCTCAAAGTTGCGTCAAAATTTATTTTATTTTTTTTCTAAGATTTTATTTATTTATTTGACAGAGAGAGAAACAGCAAGAGAGGGAACACAAGCAGGGGGAGTGGGAGAGGGAGAAGCAGGCCTCCCGCCGAACAAGGAGCCCGATGTGGGGCTCGATCCCAGGACGCTGGGATCACCACCCCAGTCGAAGGCAGACACTTAGCAACTGAGCCAGCCAGGTGCCCCAGTTGCGTCAAAATTTAAAGAAGCAGAATTTTGGGGCACCTGGGTGGTTTAGTCGGTTGAGTGTCTGGCTGTTGATTTTAGCTTAGGTCATGATCTCAGGGTCCTGGGATTGAGTCCCATGTAGGGTTCCCCATTCGGCTGGGAGTCTGTTTCTCCATCTGCCCTTCCTCCTGCTCATGCTCTCTCTCTCACTAAATAAATAAAATATTTTCAAAAATAAAGAAGCAGAATCACCTTGTTTTAAAAAGAATATTGACTACGGGGCGCCTGAGTGGCTCAATGGGTTAAAGCCTCTGCCTTCAGCTGGGTTACGATCCCAGGGTCTTAGGATCAAGCCCCACATCTGCTCTCTGCTTGGCAGGAAGCCTGCTTCCCCCTCTCTCTCTCTGCCTGCCTCTCTGCCTACTTGTGATCTCTGTCTGTCAAATAAACAAAATAAAATAAAAAAAGAAACATAAAGAATTTAAAAAATTAAAAAATATTGACTAAGCACTGTGGTTGGTGTTGGGATATAGGAGTGAGCCAAGCAGACAAGGTCCCTGCTGTCACAGAGCTCCCAGGTTACTTAGGCGTTACGGAGATGAGGAGCAGAAAGAGCACTCCTGGCAGAGGGAACAACATGAACAAAGCCCCTGAGGTTGGAAATAAAAATAGAAACAGAAACAGAAAGAAGGCTAGCTCAGGGGATGTGTCCTTAGTGAAAATAGTGGAGAGGGGCAGTGATTGTATCCTTCAGGATGGTGGGGGTCAGAATAAGGGTTTTGTCTGAAGGGAACAGGAAGCCATTGAAGGGTTGCAAAGTGGAGTGGTGGCATAGTCAGGATTGTGCTTTAGAAGGGTCACCCAAGGGAGAGAGAACAGTGGCCATAACTAAAGCAGGGATGGAGAAGATGAGAGAGACATTTCCTTCTTTTTGAGTATGGAACTTGAACTCCATGTGGGGCTTGAACTCACAACCTTGAGATTGAGACCTGAGCTGAGATCAAGAGTCAGATGCCTAACTGACTGTGCCACCCAGGTGCCCCAGGAGAGACATTTCTAAGGTAAAATCCAGTTGGTGGTTGACCGGATGTAAGGATGAAGGGGAGGAAGACAATGAGAAAGACCCATCCCTAGTTCGTTAGTGTGGGGACTACATGGATGGCAGTGCTGTTCTCAGGCCACCTAACCACTGACAAGAGATGCCTGAAATTAATAATCTAGCAGGAGAGCCAGGCAGGGAGACAACCATCCATCACGCACAGGATAATGAAATGTGCAAGAAGAGAGATGCTGCTAGGGCCTCTGGGGGCAAAGAGGGAGGGGAGATGGGTTCTGACTGGGGAACCTCAAAGATCAAAGAGATCACAGCAGATGGAGCAGTTGGAGAGAAGCTGGAGACAAGGAGGCTGGGAAGATGACATATGATATAGGGCTTGGAGAAGACCTATGTGGTTGAGACATAAAGTGGCTGGAGGTTCTCCCAGGAGGCCATACCTCTGGCCATCCGAAGAGTCAGTGAAGAGAACTCACACTCAGTTCTAGAAAAGGACTTTGTCCTTCCTGTGTTTTAGAAACTCAGTGGTGAGTGTGTAAGAGGTAGTCGTCTACGCACAGAATATCTTGGGAAGATTCATTAGAAATCTCTAGTACGGTGACCTTCTTCTCTGCAATAAAACTGTGGTTGGAGGACAGGGATGGGAGGTGACTTTTCCTTCTTTATTTTTATTTTTTGGTGATTTGAACCATGTAGATGTATTACCTATTCGATACCCCAATACTTAGATAATTATTAAGAAAAAAGGGGCACCTGGGTGGCTCAGAGGATTAAGCCTCTGCCTTCGGCTCAGGTCATGATCTCGGGGTCCTGGGATCGAGCCCCACATCAGGCTCTCTGCTTGGCGGGGAGCCTGCTTCCCCCTCTCTCTCTGCCTGCCTCTCTGCCTACTTGTGATCTCTCTGTCAGATAAATAAATAAAATCTTAAAAAAAAAAAAA
>RCUC01105111.1:0-28908 GCA_003697995.1 Taxidea taxus jeffersonii
TTTTTTTTTAATTCTAAGAAGCCCACTTATAACCTAATATCTTAAAATGAAATGATATTTTTTAAAAAACCTATTTCCCAAACTAGAAATATGCAACTAGTTTAATTAGGACACCAGAAAAAAATATGCTTTAATGGATTAAAGGATACATATGTGAAAAGGTTAGCAGAAGCTGGAAATCCAGGATCTCAAAAGCATTGCTTTTAATTAGTCAAATCGTCAACTAATTTGTACAATGGGTGGTTTAGTTAATCACGTTATGTGACCAAAGTGTAAATTTTACAATTTATTGCCTAGCTTTTCTTAATCATCCTTTTTTTTTAATGCTAAGATAGCTTACTCAGCATTTCCCAGCATTTCCATTTTGGGGTACCTCTTTTATGGAAAAAATGAATCACAATTCTGTCATGACGGTAGTTACACTGGTAGATAGTGTATATGTAAAAGTTAGGATTTGGAATGTTTCAAAACAGATTTTCATTTTATTAAGCTCAATATGAACAATGTATTTGAGAAAGAATAGGACCTGTTCATACAGGCATGTAAATTGATCAAAAGATCCTACATAGTGTATATATAGAGTTCCAAACCCCTTGTAATAACTTCTCCCCTCCTCTCCTTCTCCCTCCAGCCAGAGTCTGGGGCCCACAAGTCTGGATGCACACCAGTCTAGGATCAAGAGATACAGTGGATTATTTGAAGGCAGACTCCGTCCTTCATTCATATTTTCATTCCTGACAGTGCCTTATACACAGCAGGTAAGCAAAGAAAAAGAACTGAATAAACATATCTATTGAAAGGAGACCACTATGTATTTTTATCCTAAGGGATTTTCAAAGGAAAGAACTCAAGAAGTAAAAACAGGAATACTGTCCCAACTAGAAAAGAATACAGTAGAAAAATAGTAAAAAGTATAAGGAGAGAGGGCTCCGAGGCTGGGGAAAAAACCCCTCAGGTTCTTTGGATGTCACACCTGGGTAGGAAGCATGGTTTTTAAATATATCATAAAACACTTTACTGCAATATTTTTTGTAATAAGCTTGCTTGAATTTTTACAACCTTACTATTTCAGAAAAGATGTAATTTTGTTATTAAAAAAAATCATTGATGACTAAAGCATTTATTCTAAACCTCAAAGGTATAGATCCAAAACCAAAGTTCACTGTTTTCTTTTAAAAACTCTCACAAACTCAAGACCTGGAGCCAAAAGAAAAACAACAGGCAAACACAACAAAATGCTTGGACATTATGGGATTCTGTTTATCTGTTCTTCAGATCTTAGATGCCTGCTATTACGTGAGCCAAACCCAAGAATTAAACTGTCACATGGTTAATGCCAAGACCCTCATTTTAAAACACTATTAAAAACCGTAGTTTTTACCCAGTAGGAAAAACTTAAGTGTCCTAACACAGCCATTTCACTTTTTTACGAGCCCAGGCCACATCTGAAAATTGGTTTTGCTCCTGTAATGTTAATAGCTAGCATCATTACTCCTCCAACTTGTTGCATTTCACACAGGGAAAATTAAGCACTCAAGGACCCAGGTTCAGGTAGCATGAACAAAACAAAACTGTAGGCTTTTAAAAACAAAGATCTTTGCCTTTTTAAAAAAAAAATTTTAAATACAGTTTCCTGCCAGGACAGATATTCCCCTCAGAAGAAACTGATACATAAAATGTCATTAATGCCATTCCAAAAGATCTCCTGGGCCAAACTTGCAATTTACTGATGCAAATGTTTTGGCTTCAGCTCGGAGAGGAGAGGAGAGGAGAAGTAGTTTCCCCAACAATTGGGTCGTATCCATAGCCTACCAGCAGGACAGAGCGGGCTGTGTCATTATTTGTCAAGCCTGGCTGTGGAAAGGTACCTGCCACCTCCAATTGTCAAGTCCAAAGGCATGCTCCGGCAGGCTCTGCCAAGGCTGGCTCCCTGACAGCACCTGCTCATTTTCCTGTCATGGCCTGCCGCGGCACTTGTACCACTGGGGTTGGACTGCACAGTGTTATCAGCGGAAGCCAAAGTCTTTCCTTGTTGCTGGTAATAATGAGATGCACAAAGGAAACGCAGGGAGAAAGGTGGTGAAGAAGTAGGGCTGGGGGAAGAAAATTAAGAAAAAGCTTTGCAAATTGAAACAGTCTGAGATAAGACCTCCTTACCCTGCTTTTCCCTACCTTCAGAAATTTTTGAACATGTATTTCAAGAAGAGGAGAAGTTGGGAAGTTTCTAAGTTCTGAAATGATTGCTCTTTGAAAAAGGGAGTCCAGGCATATTTTCTACTCATTTGCAGGCAAAAGGGTGACAGAAGCAAATTTCAAGGGGCTAAGCGCATTGCTCTGAGACCTGAGGCTGGTGAGGGAGAGCCCCTGCCCTGTCTGGGGGCACTAGAGTCATCCTGGCAGAGACTGACTAGATATAAGGTGTGGCCACCCATTTATGCCATACCGTCCAAACCCCCAACGTGCCTATCTCAGTAATTTCTAAGCATTGCATGAGAGATGCACTTTTCAGATTATTTTTTACATGGTTAGGATTCAGCCGTTGTCAAAGCTAATCTCAGAAATGGCAGCATATTGAATTCTTTATCAGCTAGCTCCCAGATACGGGTATATTTAAATGAATAGCTGCTTTGAAAAGTCACTGAAACATCGCACCTTGGAAATAAAAAACAAGAAAGGTTTCTGAAAGGAATGAGAGAGTGGAATGAGGATACCGGAGGTGGGGAGAAGAGAACCACTAACAATGAAAGCTAGATGTGCCGTAAGAAATTTCTCACTATCTTGACTCACCAAGACCCACATAGCTTCTGAAAAAGAGGATTAACTGGATTTTCACACCATCTCTGCCCAATTACCTACCCCCTCAGTGACTTAGTTTACTCAAAGGAAGACCTGGAATACTAATACCTATCTTATGGAATTTTGGTAAGAACTAAAGAGAACAGCAGAGTCAGGTAAATTATAGACACTGAACACGTGTTCACTCGTTTTTCCCATCTCTGCCTTCATCTCTGCCATCATCTGCCTTCTCTTGCTCTCCATGGTTTCAAAGTTGGGTTTTCCATTATCCATCAGACCTAAAGATTTGACTCTGCTGCTCTCCGACAAGCTTCAAAACAGAAGCCCTCAGCAGGAACCCACTGTCTGTTTCTTACAGAAAAGCAAAGACTGCACCTAGACAGAATCTCCAAATATGATATGCATCCCCCAGAAATTCCTTCTAAATTATTGCAGTCAGAAGTCCCTTCTGCTTGGATCCCACCAGCACTGCTGTGACCCCTTCCGTCCCAGGCCTCAGGTGACCAAGGACAGGCAGGCCCTGGTCAAGGCTCAGTCTACCTGTGGGTAGAGTCAATATTTGGTCAATTTTAATTTTCAAGGGTCACTTGATTATTTTAATGCCTCACAGAGGAGGCTGATGTTTCCAGCAACCTCCTCTCCCATTCCTCCCACAGAGACTCTTCTAGGTAAAATGTGCCAAATGTGTTTGGACAAATGTATTTGGAAAAAGGCCCATTTGCTGGCTGGTAGCCCAATTTTGAAACAGCATTGATGAGTACCATTAAAGGTCAAATTGACTACACAGTTATTCAAATACACTAACATCCTTCAGTCTGGCTTCATCTACAAAGAAAAAAGTTAAAATTTCAAGTGATGACTCATTCTACTTGTTTTCTCTAACTTCCTTACACATCTTCACAGAGAAGTATTCAAAACCTCAATGGCTCCCAAGTATCTCTTAATGGGTACATTCAGTGATGAGTATTTGTACCTGCCTTTTTTTTTTTTTTTGTAATTGTGTTATGTTAGTCTACCTGCCTTATCATAAACCTGGGTAACTTCATTTATTGGAAAAAATGGCCCTTTAAACATGGTCAAATTGGGCTAGATGATTGTTTTTTTTTTTATTTTTTAGATATAAACTATGAGGATTAACCAATCTCATATACCATACCCTTTTTTAAGATGGGTTATTCAGATGTATGCCAACCCAACCTGCTTTAAAAACTCTAGGAACTAAAAAAGGAACCCATGTCACCCTAAATAATCTTTCCAGGTTGCCGATCTTTTCATCGGAAAGTTGTGTTTTCCTCTCAAATGCTTTTACTCAGTGTTTTAAAATAATGTGCACACAAAAGAAGACTTTCTAAGAGGATATTCCAATCACACATGCAGAGATGAGTGAAAGCTCAAAGGACCAAGAAGACCACTTGAAACAGAGACCCATGACCCTTGCAAGATACTCCTAATCCTGTTCTCCTTCAGCTGCCTTGGAAGAGGCCTATTTGTGATTACCTGAGACAGAAAGGAAGTCATCCACTGAGGTGATGTCATCCACAGCCTCTGTCAGCACTCGGACCTGCTTCTCCCACTGGTCTTTGAAGACATCCATGTTGTCCTGAGCAACTTTGCTCTGTGGTCGGGCAGCCAGTGTGAGAGCAGCATTGATGACCTATTTGTTAGAAATATCCAGAAACACACTGACTACACTATTCATAAAACAAACAAACAAAAAATACCCAAGAAGGTCAAAGGCCACATTGAAACCCTGGACACTGTAGCTTCTACAGATAAGTGGGCTGTCAGGGTTCAAAAGACAATGAAAAACATGGAAGATGAAATATATTATCAACTACCATTTGTTTTCATTTGCTTTGTTTTTTGTTTTTGTTTTTAAGATATAGTCATCAGCCTCAAGTTTCAAAAAGTGTTTCCTGGACAAGTTGTATTTACTTAGCACAGATGTAGTAGAAAGATGTAATAGAAAGTAGGACTCCTGTCCTACATGTATGAGGTTAGAATTTAGTTGAGACAAGCTAAATAGATATGGAGCATTTAAATGACAGCTCCAAACAGAACAAAGTCAATAGGAGTGGAAAACACAATAATTAACACAGTAATTTCAAAGACTGGGGCAGTTAGAAATTCTTTTTGAGAGAGAGAGAGATCTTGAAACAGCCCGGGGACAATGGCAAAGGAAGGCAGGGAGAGACCAGAGGGCCTGACTGGAGAGGACCCTGAGTGTTAGGCCATCATTGGGCTTTTGGAAACAAAGTGAATGAGGCTTACCTGGGGACACAGGCTGTCAATCTGGGTGGCTGCCATCCGGACTAATTTTACCCCTTCCTCATTGTTGGAAATGGAACAGGCTAAGTTGGCAACCTGGATGGAAGAGGATTGGAGTGAAAGTCATGTTGGGACAAAGGGGAAGTAAGTATACTATTGCATGACCTTGCACCTTCTCTGGAGTCCTGCATCCAGGGGAATCCTGTTACAAATAAGGGCACCTTTCAGTGATTTACCAAATATTGCTAGTTCTTATGTTACATTAGACATGTATGCCAGAAAAGCAGAGTGCTAATAGTAATTCATTACTTTAAGCACACACAATAATGCATTTTAACTGGGTTACTTTGATTCATTTTCCTTTATGGACTGCTCTCATGACCCACCCTCTCACTTGAGCCCTCAGACCCTCTCCAGAGTGCACACTCTCCAGGGAGTGTGGGACACTAGGATTTTGGCCACAAAAGTACTGAACTTTGACCAATGAGGGAAACACTACAGTATGCTTTGGATTTAAAAGAGACTCACAGGAAGCTGAAAATGAGAGAATTCTCCCAACAGAACCCTTATCTGCCTATCAGAGTCTGTCAGGAAAATGCTAGTCCACCAGTAGACCACTCAAGGGCTTTCAGGGTCCAGCCAGTCCTGAGACACCCACTGAAAAGGCTGACTTAATCCAGGAGGCAATGATAGAGTGTACAACAAATTGGAATATGCGGGTCTAGTATAAAGGCATTCAATTTTGATTTTTAAAAATACTATGCCAGACAAAACAGCTGCACTATATTCGAGCTCCCTAGTCAAGCATTTCAATTTGTGTCATTCTTCTTCTTCAAGGAGGGAGAGCTGGTAATACAAGGTCAGATTGATTGGCCAAGGTCAACAGCACACAAAGCCACCATCAAAACACTGATCGGTCCCATCAGGCTAGTGCCAAGAGGACAAGAGGACAGGGATTAGAAAGGGCAAAGGAGCAGAGTAGGGCCACCAGGGCTAGGGGCAGTAGGGCAAGTAGAACAAGTGATTAGCAGAGCAAGAATCCCCCGAGCCTTGAGGTCACCTGCCCTTTTGCATCCTGCCACCTCTGCTCTCCAAAACCAGGCTGCCTCCTTCCCATGTCTTAATGCTCTGGGAGATTAAAATGCACTACACATGTGTGTGTTCCAAATGCAAAAGAAAGCTTAGTCAGACAGTGTGGAGAGCAAGAGACTGGAGGTCAGGAGGCTTAACCACTAACTAGTTATATAGTCCCTTCACATCTGGAGGACCATTTTCTTATCAGCAAAAGGAGATGGGTAAATGGAGATACTAGGAATACTTTCAAAGATTACTTCAATAAATCATTTAATGTTAAGAATCCCATCTTGAAGCTTTTAAGGAAGAACACTTGAAGCCTACTGCAGTGAGAATATGTACGATGAGAAACCACAGATGAAATTCCAAACATTATCAGTTTCTTATAGTTTACCTCAGATTCTTCAGATATTCTGAAAACTAAGTAAAATGGAGAAAATAAAGTCGATTTTTAAAGACAAATATGCCTTACTGTGCCCATTTATAGGCTACCAAATGCCCAGAGGTGTGAGGCTTCTTGGAGGCAGAGCTAGTATAATGCAGGTTCTCGATTTTTGTTCTGTTGTCTATACTTCATATTTTTGTTAGTCTTTGTTATACTTATATTCAAGTGCATTTTATATTCTAAGAGCCACAATAAGTATGTGATATAAAATTGGTGCTCAGTATGTGTGTAATGAATTAAAGAGCCTTTAATAGCTTTTATATATATGTATATATTATATGCAGTACATCATATACTCTCAAAGATCTAGCTGAGCTACCCCTTTAATCTAGCGAATCAAAGTTTATATTACCTTCCAGCAGATACTTACCAACACTATGGTACTGAACAATGATTCCTATATTTTGGTCCACTGTTTTGGGTCCATAAGGTAGTGTCCCTGTTCACGATGGCATGAAAAAATGTCAGGATGGGGTGACTTTTCCAGAAAGATGTGTGTATTTAATTTATATTTCTTCTAATTTTCAATCAAATTCTTCCTATTTTTGCTGTTGGACAACTTTCCATTTTATGAAATGAGGATTTCAGATGGGTTTGTTTGCTATCATCCTTGCTTGGTGTGTGAGACTCGAGGTCACACTTTTGCACAGCCCTGGACTTAAGCTGAAAGCTTTGGCATGTGGCTTTATATGTGACAATAAGAGAGCCTGAGGGCTGAGAAAAAGGGGATCAGCTCCTGAGGAAGGAGATGCCCCCCAGTAACTTCTGCATGGTGATAATGAACTTTTCTTTGTGTATCTTTTGAAATGTGTCTTCATTTTTTGTTTAAATAAACTCTATTATGGCTTAGATCTAAAGTGAGAACCTCATTGCCCAGTAGAATCTAATTAGGGGAAAACAATGCTAATAACACCTAGAAAAAGTTAAGAGCTGGCAATTCCTGATAGTCCTTTAATTATTCTCTTTAATTTACTGATCCATAAATCCTCAAGTCTGGCAGCCTCCACTCTGCAATATACTCCTACTGTTTAAGTCCACCTAAAATCAGAATTTTATTTACCTTGTATTGTATTCCGAAACTCTGAAAATATTTCCAACACGATGCTCAGGATTTCAAGATCTCCAAAGACAGCCAGGTTTATACATCTTAAACTGGCCATGGACTCCATCCAAATTCCTGTCTTCCTTAGGCTTGCCTTTCTGCTTCTCACTGGACCCTTTGCATCATGGTGACTCTGAACATGGTTTTAATATATTGCAATCTCTACAACTCTGGCACCAAATGCTAAATTTTGGTCTTGGAGACAGGTCCCAATCATTACTATAGCTTGAAATGCCAACTAACATTCCAGTACCAGTCCAAGACTATTGCACATAGTAAGTACTTGATGATTTATTTTACCTGTTCTGTAACTACAGTTCTGATGCTAGGATACTAGAAACTCAGAAAAAAATAAAATGTCCTATTTTTCAAGTCACAGTATTCCCCCCATACACCTTGGTGTTTTTTTTTTTTTTAAACCAACTTAGCATGATGATCTTCCTAAGAGGAAGGTAAGGAGCAGGTAGAAATTGGTAGACAAGAATCATGAGACATTTGAAAAAGATTTATGTGAGTAAAAAAAATGGACAACAGATCATTAATTGACTAATGTTACTAGGCTGCAACCCAAAAGATGTTGACCAATATGATTCATTTTAATAAAACTTTGAAAACTGTCTGAGTCAACCAAGCAGGTAACACTCATGGCCTGCCTGTGGCCTCTGATTTCTTTGTTCTTGATTTGTTTACAATTTAGCGGAAGCAACAAGAATCCTCGGCTATCCTGGAAGCTTAGAAAACAATAAAACATATCAGTAATGATCAAATGTTGGGCTATTTAGATTGATTTGGGATTTCTGGAAGAGGCTCTGTCACAAGTAAAAGTGGCCTTGCTCCTTGGTTTAGCTAACCCAACTAAATTCCCAGCAATCTCTTAGGAAAGGAAATCCTCCTCTATACCTTCTGAGAACAATGGCTTTGGGGCAGCAACAGCTAAGAGGACTCAGCCTCGTCTTCTATCTCTCACTCAGTGTCTCAAAAACGAGTTCTCTTGAGGAAAAGGAGGAAGCTTAGCAGCCATCACTGAATTGTGTGCTGAGGACTACAAGAACTTTGGGAGTCCAGAGAAAGGAACAATTAGTACTCCCGGGTGGGAAGCAGGCAACACATCACAGAGAGGCAGGGTACCCATCTTACAACACTTCTTTTCTCGTTGTCTGAGTAGCACAATTATCAGGATGCTCAAAGATCATGATGTTTTGCTGTTCTGGAGGCACACTGTGTAAAGAAGCTGAAACAAAGGACGAGAGCACCAGAAAGATTCCAAAGACAACAAGCCCACAAGGAGAACTGATACAGATGCTGTTAAGAAAGTAACCTGCTCCTCGAACTGATTCTGTACAATTGGGATCCATTCCCTAACCTTTCAGTAATCACCACAGTTGACTAAAGGCAGATATTCCAGAGACAACGATGGCAGAATTAAAATGGACAAAACCACAAATGCATGGAGCCCTCATAAAAATACAATGCAATTGTTCAAAATGCAAGATATTTTTCACAACCAAACAACAGAACAAAATAAAACCAGTTCAAAGCTCCAGATGAACAGCCTCTCCCGGCTGTGAAATTTGATTTTTGTGGGGACGTCACTACTGAAGAAAATAGTTCCGTCTCAAAAATGCCATAGACCTGTTTAATGCTCACAAGAAAAGCCAAAATGCCCGGAAGGCTGAGCTTTAATTAAACATTAAGAACCTCTGCTAATAAAGTATTTAGGCATTTAACTCCAAAGTGATATGAGGTGCATCAGAAAAACGAGAACATTTTCTTCTTTTCTGGTCCTGGAAATCAAATTAGATTTTTTAATATTCGTAATTCTGTTCAATTCCAAACATATTCAGTGCATTCAGCCCCCAAAACACTTCATCATTTCATTAATTTTTACAGCCTCAGGTAACTAGTGGTGTTTTAAGAAGAGCACACTCTTGAAATAAAGCAGGATAACAATTCGGAGGTTTATAAAGCACTTGTGTCTCATGTTAATATTGCATCACCATCATAAATTTGAGAATAAAATGAACTTATCTATTATTACAAGAGGATTTATGGAATGTCCAGTTACCACAGTCAGCTAGCTGTATAAATCGATAAAGAGAAGAGAAGATAACACAAATTCCACACCAACTGTTGTTGTTCTCTATAACAAACAGGGCAATGAAGGGTGCCATGGTCTCTGTCTGCAGATATTCAGTTCTCTGCACTGATAAGATCAGCACACAAACGGCTTTCTCCATATGTGCCTATCTCGTGTAGAATTTGTAGGCTTCTACAGAACATGCCTCCTATATTACAGATGGGATTTTTTAATTCAGTAAGAAACAAAATGATACACATTTCCCTGAAATCTCTGGGAGGCAAGATAGAAGGCATTTATGTTAAGACAGAGGGATTCGACCTTAAGATGATGATAGACTTCCATGGAGATGGACGTCTGAGTAGACTACATGGCCACCTTCACAACTTGATTTGAGAAGAGCCTGAAGGGCCTGGATGTCCCAGAACCTGTTTGTAGCCATGTCTCTCATGCAGAGATATTATGGAATCCTTTTAAAATGCAGCTGCCTCAGACTGAGAGGAGTTTATCCACCTAACTGCTAGTAAGTGAAATTCTGAAGGCTACAGGACACAGCCAACAGGGATTGTTTGATCAGGGAAGGATGGCCCAGTAGAAATTGGCAGCTGGGGCAGTAAGAAGACACTGGGGGTGGGGGGATGGGGACAGGAGGAAGTGAGAAACACTTTTACGCTCTTGTTTTAAACGACTTCTCTAAAGCATCTGAAACTCCTGATTTATTCTACATATTTTGATTTTCAAAATGATAAAATGGTCAGGATCTTGGGCTATGGAGTTTGGGTGCCTGAGATTCACATCTTGACTCTTATACTCTTTAGCTGAGCAGGGTACTTTGCCTCCGTAAAGCCTCAATTTCCTCAACTATAAAACAGAACTATAAAATAACAACAAAGTGGTGATAAGGTTGAAATGAAACCTGACTACAGTACTTAACCTATCACCCAGTAAGGAGTTGACAAATGTTATTCTCATACTGTGCATTCTGCTGAAAGGTCACTATAAAGGTAAAGAAAATTTTTAATAATAACATCCAATCATGGATGTATTCAACCATTCAAATATTGAGTGCCTAACAGTACCATGCATTGGAGACCTAGAGGTGAACAAGTTAAATAGGATTCGTATTGACTAGAGAAGTTTGTATTTTGGTAGGCTTAAACATGCAAATGCATTTTAAAGTTTATATTGTGAATACTACTACAAAGGAAGTCAAATAGAGGCAGCGATAGAAAATAAAAGGGAGGTCTATTCTCCATATAACTATTCATATCATTTATCCTTCCATTATGTATAATTTTAATAAGGTTGCAATCTCAGTTTGCATCTTTGTCACCACTTATTATATCACAAATATTTTCCAGAGTCTCTATATACTTGTAATTATTTTGTTAATGAATTCCCTGTCGTCATACATTTAAAGGAGTTTGCAGTGTTTGCTATTACCAAAAAGAAAGTAGTTTACACCTTTAGGCATGCAGTTTTTGCTGGGGTCAGAAGTGGACTTTCTGAGTCAGGAAAATGGTTCTAGCACGTGCATATATATGCCCGCAGTGCTTGCCAAGAGCGCCCTAGCACCAAACGAGTTGCTAATTCTCCAGTGTCACTAGTGTCAAATCCCAGACTCTGACCCTGTTTCTCCCTGCCTTCTCGGCCATAACCACATCATCTGAACGCCTTTCCAACTTTCATTCTCTAAACCAGTTACACTGCACAAGCGTAAACTGGCACTGCTTAAAAAGTCACGTCACGTTTCCCCAGTGAGACCATGAATTCTGGAAGGACAGAGCCTTCGCTGCACCTAGCTGGGATCACGGATACTTAATTCCAGTTTTTTAATTTACTAAATCCCACAGGTCCCCTCAACTCTGTATAAAGCACAGCACCACTCAACTTGCCATAACCTAGTCATACGTAGGAGGGCCCTAACTTTTAGGATCTGAAATTGGGAGCAATATATGTTCTCTGTGCCATCCTTCTAGCAGTTTACCATCCAATCAGCATTGGGAAGTTAATACTTAATGAAATGTATGCAAAATCTTGCCACAGGACGCTAGGCAGCAATTTCATCCTGATCCCACTACGCTTCATACCCTGGCCTGTACTTACAACCTATAAGAACACAAATCTGTATTCCTAGGGCTCCGCAGGGATGCAGAACAGCTCTTTTCCCTGTGTTCTTAGGTACATATACCACTAGCAAATGCTGGTTGCATGCCTCTGCCCAAATTAAAGTGATCAGTCTGCCCTGTTGACTTTAATGGAGGTAATCACCAGTTCACATTCATGAACAAATTGATGTGCTTGCTTCATAGCTGAATCATCAGCATAAATCTATACCCTTCATATATAAAAACCTCTGTGGCTTAAAATAATGCAATAAAATATCACCTAATGCTTTCTTGATGCCTGTTCATCAATAATGTGTGGTTATGTGAAAAGGATAGGAGAGACTTAGAATATGTTATCTAAAATCATGCAGTGAATATAATGCCATTTTAATTACTGAAGGCCTCCTGGGATTCTGTTTTCTCCATCCTTTCATTGAGGAAATGAATTATTATGGTCCTCTATTATTTGGTTTCTCAGAGTCCCATGTAATAAATATAATTTTCACTGATTTCCAGTGAATGGAACACACTGACCTTCATACATGTGAGATGAATGCCCCACTGTGTACCAGGGAGCCCAGAGCTCCAGGATCTTTCTCTGGTGGTAGAGAAGGCTGCACTTGAACCATCCAGTTCTTGGCTTGTAGCAGAAGTCAAGAGACTTTTCCAGATGAATAAATGAGTGCATCTACTCTGAAGAGCTTGGTCATCCATTTCAAGATGACTGGTGGCTATGTGGAATCAAGGCCATAACCAGAGTGCAGAAGGAATCTAACTGTCCAAACCAATACTGAATCTGTGACTTCAGTCCTCTTTGCACAGAATTCCATCTAGGTAAGACAGAAATCCCTATTTCCTCTACAATATGCCTCTTGTTTTTTATTTTGGGGGGAGGCTAGGTAGCGAAGGTGACTCCAATTAAATTCTTAGTAACTGGCCAACATTTAATTCACGATCCACATGTCCCTGAAGATCTCCCATTCACATTAGCCAACAGGAATAGATTCCTCTTCTAAATCTCTTTGGGCTTACCTCCTATACCACTAGTGACTACTTATCACATGCTATTGTTTTATTCATTATTTGTCATGTGTGCAGATAGATGAACACATACCTGCACCATTAGATATACAGAAATATAAGTATCACACATCTTCAATCAAATTTCAACCTTCTTGAGAATGGTTGTGTTTTATTCATCCTTATGGCCCCTATAGCTCCCTATACAAGATCTTGTGGTTCCAAGGCAGCCTCCCTATCCTGGATGTTTTCTTACCTTCTGCCCCACCGGCACTTAGCTCTAATGAATGCTACTCCCTCTTATCACAGTTTACCCAGAAAAAGGATGCTAACTGATCAAAGTAACTATCCACAAAGTTAGTTATTTTCTTCTTGAAGAGATAACATAATGTTCTCTAATATAAGCCTCCTACTTTAACCCAATTAAGATGTGCAAGTCCTTAAGAATTTTAAGGAAAAACATACATTGTAGAAACTTCAGGCCCCCATGCAAGCTATTGGAGAAGTATGTAAGGATAAGGAGTTTTCTTTAAGCTCCGTCATCTTTATCTGAAATTTCTTTTCTTTCCTTTCTCTGGCCATTTGTTTTGGTAGATAAAGTAGTACTGGAGCATACCTTTGCCCATTCACTTGCATGTTGCCTATGACTGCATTTGCACTATAAGGGCAGACCTGAGTAGCTATAACAGGGTTCACATACCTACAGGCTATGAGTATTTCCTATATGGCCCTTTATAAAAGAAGATCGCAAACTCCCTGGCTTAGATGAAAATGTGGGTAGAACCAACCAATTTTGTCAGAGCGGTCAAATATGCCAAAGCAAGTCCATAACAGGAAATGGGAAAGATATTATATTTATGACACAAGTGCATTTAACAAAATCAAGTAGATCAGGGAGGGACTCACATTCTTAGCCTGTAAAATATCTGCCCCTCCCAGATCTACTTAACAGTAAGTTCTGAAACCAAAAAGAAAAACAAAAAGATTGGGGGGTGAGGGAGTTAGGAGAGCTGAGAGGGGGGCAGTGGTGGGACACCTGGAAGGACCTCAGGGATGTTCTCTAATGCCCCCAAGCATTTACACAAGAGGTTTGCTGGTGAACAGGGTGAAGAGAAGCCAATAGGAGTCAATAATTTCCTGTGGCTGATCTCACAGAATAGCCCCATCAGCCACCCCTTCCTGAAACAGGAGGATCACTCTCATCTTTCTGGGCTTCTTTGGGTAAGCCAACATGGTCAATTTTTGCAGCCTTCCATTTGTACTCAGGTAGTCCTTGGCTATACACTTTATCTTTCATTACTCCCTACTCTACCTAATGCCCCTGAAACTCTTTCTTCCCCTGGACTTCAGCAGTTTGCACAGGGAGCTCAAGACAAAGACCAGGAGTAAAGCAAACAGAAGCTGCTGGCTCCACAATGGCTCTTTGGCAGAAGTGTGTGTCTGGTCACTGCAATGGGCATTGTTCTGAGAAAAAATCCTGGGAACCTATCTTATTATAGCTTTAGAAGGCTCTAAGTGGACCAGCCCAAGGGGGCATGGGAGGTAACTCAGCTCTGGTCCTAGGCCACACAAGGGAAGAAACTGAAGAAATGACCTTCAAACAAGCTCTATCCCTTAAGAGCCACCTTCCCAGCCCTCAAGCACCTACTCATTCTTCTTTTTTTTTTTTTCTCTCTCTTCATTACTTCTCAAAATCTTTCCAGGCTTGGTCCTTCTGACCTGCTTGCTCTATCTCATCAGTACTTAATTGTCAGCTCTTCTTCTTTTCATTTCAGATCTCTCATTTTATCCTTCTCCTAGTCTTCTCATCAAATTGCCCTAGAGGCAAGCCCACCCATTCCCACACCCAGAGGTGGTGGTAGTCTGGGACCCTCAGCGACAAGGGAGGAGGAAAGCTGTCAGCGTCTGTTGCATCACAGGCTCTTGAAACATTACCAACAAAGCCATCCACCTGTAGCAACATTAATACTCTCCAATCTCTAGTCACATGTGTTCATTCTCAGCCCAGTTCTGCTTGCTTGACCTGCCTTCATCTTCTTGCTCCTGATTCAAGTTTTCCTTTGCTTAATACCTATGACTGCTTTTGCCTAGCTTTCTAGCGTTATCATACTAGTGGGCACCCTCTCCCTCATTTCTATCATGACCTTTGGCTATTATAGCTCTTTCCAGCAAGAACCCTGCCAGCCAAAGCCTCCCAATTTCACTGATAACCAATGCTTTTTACTAATTTCTCCCAAGCTAGAAACTCCCTTTTTGACCTCCCCACTTCACCCTTCCCAGTATGTGCCACAAGCCCCTATGATACCTGCAAATATACCAGAGCCTTGCTCACCTCTGAAATCTTACACATTTCCATGCTACTCAGAGAGCAGAACAAAGCTGTGCCAGAGAGTATGCAGCAGAGTTAGCCCATGTCACTGGGGAGCCATGTCCAAATGGGCTCTGCCACAAGGAACTCCTTCTTAGGTGACCTTCAAGTAGCCACTTCCACCTTGTTGGGAAACAGATGTGGCCATCACAGTCCAGAGCCATGGCTAGTTTGGAACCAGATGCATCCTGGTCTCATCAGCAGGCCCTCAGGAGACCATGACAAGGTCTAGATGGAAGGAACAGCTGTCTCTGCAGAAGCTGGGGTCAACTCTCAGCCATTATTATGTTCATAATCAATGCTCATAGGAATAAGCTGAACCCCACAATGCCCTTCAAATGTGCCTCAGCTTGGCAACTTTCTACAATAGAACCATTTTGCTCTCATTCTCACTGGGTCATTTTTTTTTCCCCTTCCAACCTGAATCAGTCCTCTGAGTGAACAGCCAGTCAGCTTGACTTTTCAATCTGCTATGTGAAATAAAGCTAAAGACGGTGTTCTGACTAATAGTCCCAGAGAGAAGCACATAATGAGGAAATTCTATACATCTTGCTTCTGTTTAGCTTTGTGCTATCCAGGCTAGCTGTTTAACTGTGGCCTTTTGCCTGGAATCAACTCTGCATTTTTTTCTCCATGGGATCCAGGTGTAGTAGTAAGTACACTTCTTGTGGGAACACCAATAATACTGTGTGTACACATAGAGTAGGGGAGAGAAAGAGGGCTATAAAGATATTTGAGGGGCTCTATCAATGTAAATCCTCTTAGCTAAAAAAGATAGAATTACAACTATTATTTTAATATTCTTCTGATGCCTGAGTGAATTTCTAACTTTCACAGGGCTTCATACCTATTGTTTCACAATGCAGACACAGAGGTCTATTTTTTTTCTTTTTTTTTTTTAAAGTTTTTTTTTTTTTTTTTATTAGAGAGAGAGAGAGAGAGCACAAGCTCAGGCAGACAGAGTGGTAGGCAGAGGGAGAAGCAGGCTCCCTGCCGAACAAGGAGCCCCATGTGGGACTCGATCCCAGGATGCTGGGATCATGACCTGAGCCAAAGGCAGCTGCTTAACCAACTGAGCCACCCAGGCATCCCCAGAGGTCTATTTTTTAGTTGACATTATTTACTGATGAAATAGGACTAACAAACTACGTCCCCGAGCCAAATGTAACTAGTGGCTCGTTTCTGTATGATCTTCAAGCTAAGAATGTTGTTTATATTTCTAAAGCATAGTTAAAACAGACACACGCACCTTAACACCAAACAATCTGATTTTTAAAAAGGCAGAGAACTTAGACATTTTTCCAAAGCAGACATACAGATGGCGACAGACACATGAAAAGACCATCAACATCACTCATCAAGGAAATGCAATCAAAACAATGAGATATCACCTCATACCAGTCAGAATGGCTATTATCAGGAAGATAAGAAATAAGTTTGGCAAGAATGGAGAAGAGGGAATCCTTGCACACCACAGGTAGGAATGTAAACTGGTACAGCCACTATGGAAAACAGTAGGGAGGTTCCTCAAAAGATTAAAAATAGATACACCATATGATCCAATAACCCTACTACTGGGTATTTACCCAATGAAAACAAAAATACTATTTCAAAAAGGTGTATGCACTCTATGTTCATTGCAACATTATTTACAATAGCCAAATACGGAAGCAACCTAAGTGTCCACCAATAGACGAATGAAGAGGGATATATTTATGTGTGTGTATGTACACACAAACACACACATATCACATCCTTATATGCACATACACATGCATACACACACATATACAACAAAATATTATTCAGCCATAAAAAAAAATGAGATCTTGACATTTGTGACATGGATAGACCTAGAGGGAAATAAGTCAGCCATAAAAAAACAAATACCGTAGAATCTCAAGTATGTGGAATCTAAAAAACAAAACAAGTGAACAGACAGACACTTAAGTACAGAGAACCACTGGTTGCCAGAGGGGAAGTGGGTGGGGGGATGGGTAAAATAGATAAAGGAGATTAAGAGGAACAAGCTTCCACTTACAAAATAAGTCACAGAGATGAAAAATACAGCATAGGAAATATAGTCAGTAATATTGTAATAACATTGTGTGGTGACAGATGGTGACTATACTTATTGTGGTGAGCACCGACTAACTTGCAAAATTGTTGAATCACTGTTGTACACAAAATTGTTGAATCACTGTTGTACACCTGAAGCTGAAATAGCATTGTATGTCAATTATACTTCAATAAAACACACAGAAAAATATGCGAGACCCTATGTGACCCACGAAGCCTAAAATATTTAATGCTTTGAACGATAAAGTCTGCTAACCCCTTGAGTATGGTATGCTATAAATATGAAGACTTCTCTGGTGTCTGTCTGCTCATAGACTAGGGTAGAAGTTGTTCCAAATGCTTCAGTCCTGAATGTCCTTGCCTGTGTTCAGTGACACCTCCTGTGCTTATACTATTACCAGAAAAGAGCTTGGAGAAATGTTCCTCAAAAGACAAGGATCTTTCTATTCCTCATTCCTTTTTATTTATTTATCTAAACTATGTTACATCATTCATCAATTCACCAGATATAGCTTGCCTAAAAATCTGATATATCCTCAGGGACTAAAAGCTGCCAAGTTTAAGGATGTCGCAAAGAGGGGTGCCTGGGCTCAGCTGATTAAGTGTCTAACTTCAGCTCAGATCAGGATCTCAGAGTCCTGGTATGGAGCCTGGCATCTAGCTCCTTGCTCAGTGGAGTCTGCTTGTCCCTCTGCCCCTTTCCCTGTTCATGCTCTTTTGTGCTCTCTTGTGCACTCTCTAGTAAATAAAATCTTAAAAAAAAAAGGGGGGGAATGTTGCAAAGAGTATGCCCAAAACTTTTAAGATAAATCACAGAGAATCAATACAAAAATGCTGGAGGCAGTATCTCTAGAAAGTAGGTAAAACTTACAAAGGGTCAGGTGCCTGGGTGGCTCAGTCAGTTAAGTGTCTGCTTTTAGCTCAAGTCATGATCTCAGGGTCCTGAGATGGAGCCCCAGGTCTGGCTTCTTGCTTAGTTGGGAATCTGCTTTGCCTTCTCCCTCTGCCCCTTGCCCCCCAACCTCCCATCCCTATGCTCTCACTCTCAATAAAATCTTAAAAAAAAAAAAAAGAATTAAAACTTACAAAGTGCCCACTTTAAAGAAAATAGCACTTTTTTGGACGAGTATGTTATACGTAGAGATTGTACCTTGTATGAACCAGGACATCTTAGATCCATATCGCCAAAGAGTGGAGTCTGGCTCACTGTTTCACAGTGATAGAATATGGGGAAAAACTTTGCTACTCAAAGCATGTCCACAGACTAGTAGGAGAGCCATCTCCTGGGGGATAGTTAGAAACCCAGAATTTTGGGGGCGCCTGGGTGGCTCAGTGGGTTAAAGCCTCTGCCTTCGGCTCAGGTCATGATCCCAGGGTCCTGGGATCGAGCCCCACATCGGGCTCTCTGCTCGGCAGGGAGCCTGCCTCCCCCTCTCTCTGTGCTTGCCTGTCTGCCTACTTGTGATCTCTATCTGTCAAATAAATAAATAAAATCTTTAAAAAAAAAAAAAAACCACCAGAATTTTTAGTCTGTCCTAGACCGGCTGACTCATAGTCCACATTTTATAGAATCCTTACATAACCCCCAGGCACACTGAAGTTCAAAAAGTAGCAGCATAAAGCAACCAGCATCAGACGTGAAACTGGACAGTTCTTCCAGGTGGGCAAGTAAGTTCTCTTTAAGTGGGCAGGTCCTCTATAAAATAGAATGCCTAACTTTCATCATAAGGCTAAAGGTTACCAAGGTGTCAAATAGTGTTCCACAAAAAGTTAAATCCTGTTATATGATGAAGTGAGCTACTACAAGGCAGTAAATCCAAGAGTACGGTGGGAAAAGTGACTTGATAGATGATATTGGACACAAAAATTGAGCCTCTATTCTCTTCACAGTAAGAAACTTGATGCTGGTTTAGGAAGCCAATGACCAACTTGCAAAGGAATAAATGATGTAGGACTCAGAAGGGACTTTAGAAATCTTCTAATCCAATGATTCTAGCCTTAAATGCACATCCTAATCCTCTAGAGTTAAAAAAAAAAAAATTCCAATGCCCAGGGCTTACCACAGAGATTCTGGGGTGGAGCTTATGTATCAGATTTTCATTTTTTTTTTAATTCCCTAGATGATTCAAGTATACAGTTAAGGTTGAAAATTACTAATTTGTCCAAACAAACTCTTATTCCCTGTTCCATATGTCCCATCTCCAGCCATTTATCAAAAAGAAAATTATTCTAAAGGTCTTAGAAAACTTTCCCATGGTCATGCAGCTAATTTGCTGTGAAACAGAGGCCAGGATTCAGGCCTTTTGATTTCTGTCATTTTTAACTTTGGATGCACATTGAAAACTCCCAAGAAGCATCAACAAACAAACAAAAAAATATGATGCCTGGGATTTACTCTCACAGAGTCTGATGTACTTCTTGGGTGTGGACTATAAACATTTCACCAAAGAAAACTCTGATTCTAGAGGTCTGCAATGACCTGACAATTCCTGCTTCTAAATGACTCCCAAGGTGGTGCCTAAGATAAGGCAAATTTCAAAGCTGATCTAAACCAGGGCTAGTATCAGCATCCCCGGGGTATTCATTAGAAATGCAAATCTCAATGACTCCCACCTGCCCCCCCAACCCCCCTCCCAGACCTGCTAAATCAGAAACTCTGAGTGGGGGTCCAGCCATACCCTGTCTTCTAATCGCTAGCAAACAGGAATTTCCTCTGCACTGTACCCTGTTTAGTTTCTGGGGGGGAAATATATATATATATATATGAAATATCCAAATCACTTTTTTTACTCTATAAAAGTCATTTGAGAGCTCTTTTTAACACTTTTAATTAGAGAGGCCTAATTATTAAGTCCCTAATTATTCATGAATATTCTGGGTAGGAGTGAAACCCTGTGATGTGACACAAAGCACTTCCCTGGGCATTCAGGGTGGTGAAGTCAACTGGGTCATACTGCTCAGATATTTTTCCACTGAAATGTAGATGTGTGCACACACAATGACCATCTTTTATTACCCACTCCCCACACTCCCCCACCATGTTATAAGAATAACAAGAGGAGGACAGAAAACCATGTAGTTCTTTATCTCCAGGATTCTTAGAGAAGTTTATGTTCAAGGGATTCCTGGATATGTAAGCAGTGTGCTTAAGACTTTCTGACTCATTTTTTCACTCAGTGCTCACAACACTTGAAATAAGAAGACTTGGAATGTGTAGTAATTGTGCACTTTCTGAGGAAGCTTCATGTATATCTTCTCATTATATAAAACCCAATGAGGTAAATACTATTATTATCATTCCCATACTGTAGATGAGCAAATTGAGGCAAAGTGGTTAGTAGCTTCTCAAGGTCATACAACAGTAAGCAGAAAGGTCAGGTTTGAACTTCACACTAACTCCAAAGCATATTCTCCAAACTACTACATGATCCTTATTTATTACCCACCGCAAACCTGGAAAACGGGCTGTAATCCTTTTCAATTTACAAGTAACAAAATAGAAGCTAAGACAGTGTAAGTAGCTTGCCCCGATCATACAAGCTACTAAGTGGCAGAGCCAGGATTTGAGCTCAGAGTCTGTTTCCAGGCCCCATGTGTGTATGTAATACATATACATGCAATATATCTAATACTATATATAACACTGTTGCACCACCTGTCATCCTGCCAGTAGGGAAGGCAGTCATTGTCTTTATAGATCGTTAAAAGCCAATGAGGCTGCCTCTCACCTTTAACTTAAGGTCACTTTCTTAAGAGGAATTTAGGAAGAGCTGACATGGTAAGGAGATAAATGCCCCTCTAGAGTAAGACCTTTAGCAGAAAATACACTTTCCAAGGAACAGGCTGCAGTAGGAGAGAGAACACAAAGGCAGGAGGGAGGCAATTCAATATTGATAGTGGAGAGCAGATTGGAGAAAGAGAGTGGGGAGGCGGGCTTGGTTGCTCCAGTTGTTTTTGTTTTTGTTTTTAACCTGAGGCTAGTTTTGCTCCTGAGGTTTACCCAGACACAAGGGCTGTCAGATTCAGACTGCCCTAACTTGACCATGTTATTTTCTCCTTACCTCACAAATAGGAGGGAAGGGATCTCCACAAATCGAGAGGTTAGCATGAATGCAGCTCGTTAGAAATCAAAAAGCCACTGACCAATCCAGTCCTCAAACAAAGCCTTCAGGCACATGCCTTACAGGATTCCCACTCCCAGGCAAGGTCACTCCTGTGGCACACTGAGCTCATCATATCAAGACAGCAGGAGAGTGGAGGTTCCAAAGTAAAATTCAGCCTAAGAGCATGTTTTGGGCTGGCTTCCTGCCTCCTGACTCTCTAAGTGACAGGAAAGAAGATAGCTAAAAGAAAATCCAGCTATCTAATTCTATCCCAGGCTAATCAGAGACCATCAGAAAAAGAGTTAATGAGAGAACACTGCTTGGCTTTGGCTTCATTCATTCACTCACTCACTCAACACAATCACCATGATAGGCTCTGTGAAGTCAAGCAAAAGAAAGCAACATCATTTTCACCTTCAGAGTCTCCGATGCCATTGGGTGGGCCAGAGCAGAAAGGAGCGAATGCAGTTAGATATAAAATGTGCTGCACTAGACGTCTACATTGGCTGGAGTGGAAGGGAGCAGAGGGCTTGCAGGACAGGGGTTATTCAGGGCTTGCTTCAATGGTACAAGTTCCAAGGCAGGCATATGGCAGACACAAAGGTTGAGGAGAAGATTAAGGTCAAGAGTGGAGGCTGGGAGCATAGGGAGGGCATTCGAGGGAAGAAAAACACAATGTGAGCCAGGTCCAAAGGGCCTTGGGTATTTGGAGATTGGAAGCAGGCTTTTAAAACTGAGTGTGTAGGAAAGGACAGCAGGTAATATAACTGGGGATAGAAGTCAGAGCTAGAGATGGTAGAACTTTCACTTTTCACATAGGCAATGGTGAGAGCTTCAAGCACGTGAGCAATGACTAGGCAGATAGATTAGGAAAAGGACTCGGCACCTGTTTGGAATTGGAAGCGAATGAGACAGAGCAGGGTCATGCCTATGGTCAGATTCTCATGTAAAGAAACATGCACCTATGACACAAGGTAAGAGAGAACAAGGTGAATGGAGGCCAATGCACAAGAAAGTTTTCAAGCAGTACCCCTTCTGACCCCTATTTTACAGATGAGGACACTGGGACTCAGAGTTTATGTACATCTCCCATAGTCACCCTATTAGTCAGATTCAGAGCCAGTGCTAACCCATGGTTTGTCTCCCAAATTTATGCTCATCCCACTGTGTACCCCTTCTCCATCTGAGGACTGGCACTCCCCACCAATAGCAACCATTTAGCTCAGATAGCACTGGTAGGGATTGGCAACTCCTGGGGGTCAAGACCAAAAGGCCCTGATCTATACTTTTGCTTACCTCCACCAACATGCCTAGCCAGAAGTCAAGTTCAAGCCCCATGTAATCCAGGAAGTCTTCCCTGACCAACTCCATGTAGGCTAATATAATCTTCCCGGGACTCTTTAATCTTACTTCATTAGTTTAAAAATATCGTCTCAGATTTTATTATCTTCCTCTCTGTGAAGAGCTTGCCTTCCCAATTAGATCATCTGCTTCTCAAAGGCAGGGACTGCCCCTCTCCACTAATCTCAGCATGATATATGTCGAGAACCCAACAGATACAGGACCCTCCTACATGCAAGCTTCCCCTGTGGGTCCCTGCTGTACTCCTTACTCCTCACAACAGGGGAGAGGAATTCACCTTGAAGCCTGGCCCCCTTCACATGCTCACAATTGCAATATAAAAAGCCCCGCTGGGGCATAAATACTGTCATTGAAGTTTAATTTCAGGAATAGGAATTGACATAGCCTATCTTCCTCGCTCCATCTTCTACCTTATAACTTTCTCTTCACACAGGCCTGCCATTATCACCAAATCACTAACATTTTCCTCCTTTTGCTTCCCTTTCCCACGCTCCAATCATTCACATTGAGCTTCTCCTCTCAATTTACAGCTCAATTTATACATCTTTGATTCTGTTAAAAGTTGCTTCTTTCCACTCACCGGGACCCACCTAATATTTACTCAGCCTTTGTCACGTTTACACCTCAGCATTCATTTCTGCTCACCAATTTCTCTCAATTCTGCTCTCCATTCAGCCTTGAGATGTTCAAGATTGCTATAAGTTTGTTGGGTTTTTTTTTTTTTTTCCGTTAAAAAGCTCTTCCTACTTCATACTGCACAGGTATGGTATCTAGATGATTCTCAATACTCTCTTCAGTGGATCTCATTCACTCCTGTGACCTTCACTATTTTCACCTTTGAGTTGAAAATATCCAAATCATCATCTCAATCTCTTGAATTCCTTCTTACACTCTTGATGTAATTTTCTAAGTTGATCAGATTGCTCCAAAAAGGTGGCCCACACTCACATCAAAGTTATGATTCCACCAAAAACCATGCTCCCCTCCCAATTTCTCCTGCTCTGGTTCAGTAAGGACACGCCCAGTCTCTTAATTACACAGGACAGAAAACTAAGCATCTTACTCAGTTTAAACACAAACAATGTCACTTTTTTTAAAGATTTTATTTGATAGAGCACACACACACACATACAGGCATGAGCAGGGGGAGGAGCAGAGAAGAAAGGGGAAGCAAACTCCCCACTGAGCAGGGAGCTCATGAAGAGCTCCATCCCAGGACACCAGGATCATGACCTGAGCTGAAGGCAGATGCTTAACTAGCTGAGCCACCCGGGAGCCCCAAAACGCTGTCATCTTTAAATGCAAACCACCTACAGTCTGCTTCCTTCATACCCCTTTGCCACTGCCCTAGTTCAAATCTTCATAAACTCTCACTCTGATTACTGAGATAAAAATACAACCAGTATCTCATAGTATCCAAAGCCCTTCAAGCTGGCCCCAACTTGGATCTCCAGCTTTAACACTCACTGCACCGTTTTACAGCTCAATCCTCTTGCCACAACAGAATACAGCCTGCGCGGAGACCTGCCTTTTCAGCTCTCCATTTTCAAGGATGCTTGCAAAACAGCAGAGGCTCACATTAACAACCAAGCATTGATGGAACTGCTTTTGCAACCGAAGGAATCCCCACGAAACAAATCTGCAGATTTGGACTTAGACATGACCTCCACTGAGAACCAGAAGCTGCAAGACTCCCTTGACAGAAACACAGGACCCAGGTTCCAGGTCTGCCTTGCAGGGAACTTCCAGAAAGACCAACAGATAAAACAAATTAGTAATGTAATTGTTATGGCAAGCCATCACATTGTGGAACATATATTTTTAAAGCAATTTTATCTTTTTGGTTTCCCTTTCTTCATTTAATTTATTCCCTAGGGCTAGTTCTTCCATCTCCATGACTTCTCTAACCATTCTGAAGCAATACAGTCTTAATTCAGTTATTCAGTATATAACTCCCCCATAGCTCTTGTAACAAATTACCACAAAATTAGTAGCTTAAAAAGCACAATTTATTGTCTTATGTTTCTGAAGGTCAGAAGTCTGAAGTGGGTCTCACTGGGCTCAAATCAAGGACTCAGCAGGGCTGTGTTCTTTTCTGGAGGCTCCCAGGGAGAAACCACTTCCTTGCCCTCTCTGTCCTCTAGAGTGCGTCCACTAGTTCCTGCTTCCTTTCCATCTTCAAAACTGCCACTGTCCACTCAATTCTGCCTCTCCTACCCACCCCACCCCCGCCACCTTTTACTGGTAATGATTTGTGATTACACTGGGTGCACCTGGAATCTCCAGGATAATCTTATTTTAGAGTCAGCTAATAAGCAACCTGTTTTCCATTCCTAACCTCAATGGCCTTTCCCCTGTAAACTAATAGTCACAGATGCAAGGAATTAGGAATGTGGTTCTCTTTGCAGGGTAGGGGCATGCCAATTGTATGTAAAAGTTAAAGCTTAAATCTTGCTTTAAAGTTCCTCTCCTTTCCCTGGTGGTACTGTAATAAGTATCAGGAGGCGTTTGGTTGGGTTCTCTTCTGTTTCTTCACAGGGCAGCTTCAACTCCTGCTCCCCCAACTCACTCACAGGAGTTTTCAAGGGCTCCAGGGTGGGGCCAGTGATGGAAGAAGAGAAAGGGCAAACCGGAATGCCTTCTCTCACCGCACAGTGATGGGGCCCCAACACAGGTTCTGTCTGGGCTTGGCCAATCTTCATAATGGCCCTATCATCATGCTTCCCTTGCCGAGGGTTAATGCCTCTTCTCTACGCTGGCCATTTACCCTGGCCTCAGTCCCTAGGAATCTAGAATACCTCCTGTTTTCCCACTGAGGTTTATCCCCTCTCCAAGGGGCCATCTTGAATAGGAGCTTGGATCACTCCATGCCAAATCTCAAACCCACAGTTCTTTTCATGGACAAACTCTGGAAGTATATAGGCCAATTCCAGCACAACTGACTTTTTTATTGCTTCACTGTGGAAGCAGCTGCAGCCTGATGCTTCCTCTTTAGAGTCTCCCAACTTCATGAGACCCCATTATCTTGTGTTCTCCATTGGCACATGCAGGACTTATCAAGCTCTACAGTGCTTTTATCCAAACCCATTTCCTTTTGCCAAAGATAGGGGCTGCCACAGCATACCAAAAGCCCTCTCCAAAAGTATCTTCCCCCTAATACCTACATATGCATTCCTTTATACCTCTAGAGTGGGTGAGGGTACTAAGAGCTAACTAACTAGCTTTCAGCCAGCTGCTCAGAAAAACACACTTCTTGGTCTTACAACTCATTTTGGAAAGTGACAGCTGGAATTTCTATTTCATTAGCACTGCTGGTGGAGGAGGAATGAGGGAATCAGGGAAACACAGGAGACAGGGTGAAAGAGAAAGGGCTTCTAAGCAATAGTAGATCAATAATGAGGCCCCACCCTAGAGAGAATGTGATCAGTGAAAGACATGGCCATTATCCTGGAGTGGCCCAGTATGTGTTATTCCATATGGTGGTCTCATGGGTGTCACCCGCCCTTTATGTGACCGGTCTGATGAGCAGCCAGGCCTTTTGAGACTCAGTTATTTCAATAAATCCATGAGAGCTATTCTGAGACTACTGGCCTATGGGACTACTGTGCAATTTCAGCAGGTCAGGAAATATACCAGCATGTAGTTGTTTCCTGTAATTTAAAGGAAACATTACCAAACAGACATGTCACCCTTTGAATAAGTATAAAAATTTCTGGGACACAGAATCCAAAGGAGGTCAGAACAGACCAGGTCAAGAGATCAGTTCCAACCTATTATTATCTATAGCTCAGAGCTGTGGTCAGGCCACATGCTGGGGAGTAACAATGTTGTTCCCAATACTTGTGCAATAAGGAAGCACTTTTTAAATGACTCATGATGTTAAAGCTAGAAGGGGATTTAGAGAGCATCTAATCCCTCCCTTTCTTGGTAAGATGAAGAAACAAAGTTCTAGAGAGAGTGTGATTTTCTCCAAGATGCTCTATTAGTTAGTGACCAAGCCAGAACTTATAAGTAGGTACCCCAACTACTAATCTAATGATCTTACTACTTTTTTAGTCTGTATTTAGCAATAGGTTTTTGTGCTTCATTGTTTCATCAGCACAAAGCATGATGCCTGGCAGTGTTCAAAAAGTGTTTCTAGGACTTGTCAATGCTAATTTGTTTTCCTTCTGCATTTTCCTTTTCTGAGCCTTCTCAGCCACACATTCTTTTCCATCTTGGGTGCTCCCCGATTTTGTAAATGTTGTAATGTGTACACAAACACGCTGCTATTTTTGCAATCCTTCCTCAACTCAACCTTCAGATATTTCTTTCATATTTCCCACTGCCCCAGTAGAGCCTAATAATTATGAGTTCCCTTCTTTCTATGTGACAACAAATAATGCTTATGGGTTCAAGAGGGAAAAAAAAATCCTATGTATACTAGTAAGTAAATTATCTTACTCTCTCAATTACCCAGGGCCAGAAATAAACAAAAACCCAGATGAGCAAGTTTACAGATAAGTCTATCATCTATATTGGGTACCAAATTCAGGTGTAGTTTCTTGAGAACTAGGGTCAAACAGACAGATATTAGGTTGCATAAATTCTGTAGGTTTCTTTTTAAGATTTATTTGTTTATTTGAAAGAGAGAGTATGTGTGTGCACATGAGTGGCAGGGGAGGGGGTTCAGGGGCGGAGACAGAGAAAATCCTCAAGCAGACTTCTCCACTGAGTGTGGAGCCCAACGAGGGGCTTGATCCCAGGACCCTGAAATCATGACCTGAGCCAAAACCAAGAGTTGGACACTTAAGCGACTGAGCTACCCAGGCATTCCAGGTTTGAGGTTTTTAATCAACAAAAAGATGCTTACAGATTTGGCTTTGGAAACCAAACTTAATTAAATGGCATTTATTCACTTTGATAGTCAAGGCAAGGATGTTTAAGAATCTAATAGAAAAACCCCACTATATTTTTATGATTGATTAAAACATTCCACTCCAGATAATGACTACTGTTATTATTATCACCAAAACAAGAACAAAAGGCTTGGCACTTCATACCATCTAAAAACTGAGGAGTAATTACAACCAGGAAGTAGAACCGAGTCCTATGTTTAAGCAGAAATTCAATTAAGAATAGTTCCCATATATTTCAATATGTCCAATATTTGAGGCACCTGAGTGGTTCAGTCGGTAGAGCATGCAACTTTTGATCTCAGGGTTGCGAGTTCAAGTCCCACACTGGGTGTAGAGATTACTTAAAATTAAAATCTCTAAATATATATATATGTCCAATATTCATGTGTGTGTGTGTGTGTGTGTGTGTGTGTGTGTATTATGCAGGAATACTATCCTCTATCCAGAAAGACAAGACGGACATGGAATGTTCTTGGACATTTGGAGACTTCCCTGTGTCATAGCCAAAATCCGTGCTTCTGTGGGTGTAGGAAGAGGGGGAGAATTTGACAGATTGGGCAAATGATGTTCTAAAACCAGAAGACCAGATTGATCCAATTATTCCATCATGACATTCCACACCTACCAAGAGATCACCAGCTCACTCGGGATTTAACTAAATAATATTTCATCGTTAAACTAAATATACAAGGCATTCTTCAAGAGTCATTACAATAATCCACTGGGTGTTTCAACCATCAAACCACAGGTCAGAATCAATGCTTTTAATATGAACAGCTTTAAGTGAAGTATAGCACTTTTGGCCCCACTGCCTCAACCATTCTCTAATGCCTTGCTTTAGAACCAATTCACTCACTGACTATCTGTCACCTGAAGGTATTTTACACGTGATCCCTAGAAATGACCTATTTTAGGAAGTGAATTCTGGCAATACCTGGTTAGTGTGATCCATACAGATGGCCAAATTTTGCAATACACACCGATCATAAAAGAACTCAGTTAGGGACGCCTGGGTGGCTCAGTTGGTTAAGCAGCTGCCTTTGGCTCGGGTCATGATCCCGGCGTCCTGGGATCGAGTCCCACATCGGGCTCCTTGCTCGGCAGGGAGCCTGCTTCTCCCTCTGCCTCTGCCTGCCACTCTGTCTGCCTGTGCTCGCTCTCTCTCTCTCTAACAAATAAATAAATAAAATCTTAAAAAAAAAAAAAAA